>JAZHYW010004492.1:0-14059 GCA_037355805.1 Ixodes ricinus
GATTGATTGATTGATTGATTGATTGATTGATTGATTGATTGATTGTTGATATTAATATTATTGTGCGTTCGGCACATCGAATTCAAAATAATTTGATGTCCGGATCCAAAATACTACATCGAAACAATGCCAGCGCTTTCTCTCAAAACGAAACCAGTTCAGGCCGCACTTAAGCATTTTTTTATTATTTTTATAACCATTTCCAATTACATATAATATATTTTTTTAATTAATAAGATTTCCTCTTTTTCTTTCTATTTCCTGCTGAAGCGGTCAAATACACATCCCGGATACTGCTTCGATGAACTCAGGTTGCTGTATGGCTCCATGGGCCAAGCTGAGAACTGACAGCTTAGAAGATCGTCTTCGGAATGTATAGGCAACTGGCTTGGCTTCTAATATCACGTTTCTACAAGGCACATTTACGAAGGTGAAAACAGAACACTGCCGAGGTGCACGCTGTCAACGATAACTGCGGCACGCTGTCAACGATAACTACGGGATGGAAACTAGAAGATCTTCCCAGCAGGCGGATACTTGACGCCTTACCTGCAACGTGGTATACCTGCAACCGTGGCTCCTCGGCCGTAAAAATGAGATACAGCCTCCCGGCTCCGGGCTCTGTGCCAGCCGTGCAGTCTACAGAATCTTGAAACCTGAGTGGCGAAAAAATGCAAAGCCGCATCGACAGCACGAAACAAGTTTGTTACTTTTTGTCTCGCACAGGAGGACTGTGCCTTCTCAATGAAACTCAATTTAGAAGGGCTGGTTTTTCCTGGTGTAAATGCTGTAGCACACAACTATGTTGTTCACCAATTGGTGCTGCCCAGCCAGTACCGATTTGTTGAATATCCTCATAATGAAACTACTCGCCAAAAAGGAAGACTTCCGACTTCGACGCAAGTGAAAATTAACATACGAGTGAGATCATTTTGAAACACGTGTTGTTGTCACAAGAAAACGCACAACCATTTTTTGTGACATGTTGCAGCAAGATGAATGGTCACGTTAATGCCAAGAAGAACGCCAAACAAAAGGAACGTAAAGCTGAAACTCTGCAAACAAGACACTCGCTGCCAACCATCACGGATGTCAAGCAGCGAATTCAGACCAAGCGAAGTAGTATGTCTGACGCCTGTGATGATGAACCCATTGCGAGTTCGAGCGGAAGCATGTGTTGGACTGCAGTGAAAACATTCAACTGAGAAACCTTTCTTGCAAGATGACAACTATTGTGGGTGCCAATGGAACATCTAAAAAAAAGCTAGATCAAGGCATTCAAATGAGTTCTGTGCGGCCAGCAACGCTTTGCGCTCGTCCTCATGCAAAGGCAACTGCCCTTGAAGTCACAACTGTGTGTGTGTGTGTATGTGTGTGTGTGTGTGTGTGTGTGTGTGTGTGTGTGTGTGTGTGTGTGTGTGTTCTCTGTATCAGTCTTAGGTATCTTGTGTGCTACAGTGAGGTGTGTAGAACGTCGGCGACTATACTTCGTTCCAGCTTCGGTCAAAGCGCGTCCGATGTTATGAGCCGAAGAGCCAGTCAAACAGCGCAACAAGCGCAGCGTAATGGCAATGCTCAATGTCCGTGATAGGAATAGCCGGCGGAGGAGCACGCACAGAGAGACGGCAAATACCGGCTGGTCCAATCAACTGCAGAGAGCACGCCATCACGTTGTGCCTCTTTCGCTGTTTGATTGGCCTTTCGGCTCATAACATCGGCCGCGCTCGGACCTACGCTGAAACCAAGTATGGAACATTTGTACCTCGAACAAGCAACAGAGTTCTCAAATGTACCAGAACATCAAACAGAAAGAATAAATAAAACACGCATCGCTCCCGGAATCGAGCCCTGGCTCTTCGCGTGGGAGGCAAGCACGATAACCGTCAGGCCACGGCCGCTCTGCCTACTCGGCCAGCTGTGCGCGCGGCAATATGAAGATATGGCGTGGAATGGAGTTTTAAATATAGTTCATATTGTGCAAAGGAACAAGAGACACGGGTGGGCAAAAAGGAACGATGACGTTGAGAGGATGACACACCAGGCGACGGCAGTGCCTCAATCAGAGCCCTGGGCCTCGGTTCTTTGGAGGCGACAGCTTCTACTTTGACTGGGCTACCTCCCTGGTGCCTGATGCTTCGACCCCAGTGAGAAGCAGCGCCATCATGCACCTGGGGCTCTTTCATGCACCGATCAAACGGCGTGCCAGATCCCCATAGCTCGCTGCTGACCCGCCCAACCCACTTTTACGAAATCTTGACTTCTGCGAATCGGACGCCATCCTCCCCAATACCAACAATCTATGTCGTCGCCATCATGCATGTATATACTCACCCCATTATTATGTTCAGTAGACGCAGCACCGCGAGCTAACACGGTACAAGCTGCTGACTTTTCTGCGGTGCCGCGATCTCCAGAGCCAAAAAACAAAGACTAAAGACTAAATGCAAAAAAATATTAAAAAGGACCCGACTGTTGTGACAAAAATAATAAACTCCCTAGAAAACAGCAACAAAAAATAATTCACCAAAATGGTTGCAACTAGCCTTGGAACCCACCAAAACACATGTAAATGCAAACGACACAAAAAAGGCCAAATCGCACATCACATCACACAACCACTCCTAGAGAAGACCTAACACAAGCAGAAATAACAAAAACCAAATGCGCCAGCACAAAAAGAACCACACTTCTTCGGTTACAGCAACAGAAACTAAGACATTTAAACTGCATAACTGAAGTATATGAATACCAGTCTTGGACTGACAATTGCATAATGGGACACAGCTTCACAAAAGACAGCACAGCCAGCACAGCATTCTAAACACGGGCAAATACGTCGTGCAAAGGGAGAAAATATATGCAAACAATACGTAGAACTAACTGATCTGACACAAAATAATAAACTGCCCTAACCATGAAAACCAGAAACAAATATATAAATTCACCAAAATGGTTGTGACCAGCCTTTAGGCCTAGCGCAAAAAACATGCATACAACACAAAAAGGCCAAACCACGCAGCACACTGATCAGCACTCATAGAGAAAACCTCTACACAAGCACGCAGGAAAAATAAAACACCAGCAAACAAAGAAAATAAAGAATGAGTTGTTTAGACCCAAAAGCACCAAGACAGTACTTAGAATTAATCTAAAATGGCATAATGGGGCACAACCTCGCAAACATCCGCACAGCGGTGAAGAGGAAGCGGATAAAAGTTTGCCACATAACCTGGCAATACTGCCACGATGTCGTCGCATTCCTTTACGATGCAGGAACATCTATGCTCGCTAGAATGCAATGTGGCAAGACGCTGGCACAGGACGATTGGCAGCAAACCACCCGCCAGAACTTTTTCATTTTTCAAGAATCGGGGAACGTCGTGCCCCACTTTGTGAACAAACACATATCCCAAGCGATAGTGAGAGCTGTGGAGACTCGGAGACTTCACGGAGTAGAGCACCACCTCTGCTGTCACTTCGGCGATGGCTGTCTGTTGGTCTCCTGGCAGCATTACCACTTCCACTGGATCGGCTCCAGTGTTCTCGAGAGGTGAGTCAAAGAGGTTCCCTGAAAGCTTGTAGGCCTCGACGAGCTGGTGGCGTTTTGCAAGAGTGAGGCAAATGTTTCTAAAGTCTTAAGTTCGGAGGCAATGCCACTGAAGTACGAGTGCTTCGCCTCAAATCGCATGCCCCAGAAGCGGCGAGGTGGCCCAAACTTCAGTATGTACTTCGGATAGTCCGCAGGTAATGAAGCTTGGGCGTAACCGCTGCATTCGGATACTGTCTGGTGTACAGCTTCAAAAAATCTTGCACATTCACTTCCAGATAAGGAACGCATTCCTTCGGAATCCTTCCGGTCAGGATAATGTAAACAGCGTGACGACAAGCGAGGTACACCCTCCAGTGGGGGTTGCCTTCAGGGATGGAGTTTCCATACAACTGTGGAAGCAGTCGATAGAGGCAGCACTTCTGACTAGCTCTTCCTCTGAAGCTTGCCTTTCCGCTGAGGAATGTGTCTCTGACTGCCATAGGTGTCGACTTCTTATCATGGAACCCCTATCCTAAAGCTGTCACTCTCTCAAGGTCCTGCTTCCGGAGCACTCGGTCTTGAATAAGGCCACCCAAAAGTTGTCGAAGGACGCAACCGAAACCCCCTTGAGTATGTCGTGCATGGCGTCGGGTGGCAGCTGGTCAGTGACCTCAAAGTCGTTCAGACATTGAAGAGGGGACACATTAGAAATGCCGAACAGGGGCCCATTTACTACCGGATTGACCGCAAAGGCATTGAGGTGGCTCTTGTGCACTGCGCCCGTCCTTTCGATGCTGCCTTCCATGGCATGCAGTTGCTTCAGGTCTTCACGCCGAGCTAAGCAGAATCGGGAGATTCGGCCCCTGATGAAGGAGCCCTGCAGTCCAGCTATGCGGTGCATAGACAAGTTGTCCCCGGTGAAAGCCACTGTTACTACACTGAAGTGCATGTTCTTGGCATCAATGCCATGTTCTTGAATGGTGTTCAGGTCTCGCACAAGGAAAGCCAGTACTTTATGCAGGCCATGATGCACAGCGACCGGGTACTCTACAAGTAGCTACAGGTGGATGGCATTCAGTCTCGACCGGTGCCGAGGGTGAAGATTCAGTATATAAAAATACACTGCTGAAATGTTGTGTCGTCCAGCAGCACAGCCGAAGGGGTTCATGATTTCCAGCTCATCTGTTTACAGAAAAAGGATTATAGTGTCGTGGCTGGCATCTTGTGCAACTTGAGGGTGATTATTAACAAAGTCAATATCGGCAAGGTCAGAAAGCACATCCGACGACGTCGAAAGAGGCTGCATAAAACATTCCAGCATGTCTTCGGGCTGTAGGGCCCTCGTAAACAGCTTTTGCAAAGGAATGTAGCATACTGAGTCGTTACTGCTCGCATCAAGCGGCACCTCGGTGACTTGAGTATGCGGAAAACATTCCGCGACATACTTACTTTTTTCAGGTGAATGGTGTCCAGCCCTGAGAAGATGTCTTCGACCATTTCCGCAGCATTTAGACGTGATCGCAGTTTTTCCATGACGGATGATGCGACGTTTTCCTCCCCAAGAAGCTTCAGTGTCTGCTAAGTGTGATCGTGAAAAATTTAGTGCATGAGTGATCTCACCACTGCACATATTGCATCTGCTGTACTGAAGACAAACTTCAACTTCTCGGTGATTCGAAGATAAAACAGCACAAGCTGCTTTCGGATAATAATAACAATAATAATAATAATAATCTTTATTTGCTCAGGAGAGCCGTGGCACCTCGGAAAGGCGACAGCCCGTACTAAGGAGGCCCGCGGTGCCACGTCTAGTGATGATGATTATGAGATGATATGTACAAGGGATGTCACTAATGACACCATCTCTTGACGGGTCCTCACTGTCAGCGTTTCTTTCATTCGGTGCGGAATACGGGATCGTTCTTCGCTTCCGTCAGCGCAATCTGTTCCCGTAGAACGTCCATTTGGAGTCGGAATTATTCCCGCTACTGCTCCGTGCGTACGGTAAACGTGCTGCCTGTAGGATAAGTAACAACGAAAAGATGCCGCACAGCTTCCGATCTCGCATATCACGCGAAAGTCTGACTCACAGCTGTGGACACTCATGTGGTTCATCACTCGTCTTACCGACGTCCATTTAAAAGCACATCTCGGGCAGTGAACAAAAAGCATCGTTATAAAAAGAAATATCGCTTAAGTTACAACAGCGGAGCAGTCACGGCAGTCACAAACCGTCGCGTCACAAATAAGTCACGCCACTGAGCACTAACCGAGTTGATCGAGCCGCCGAGGCACATCACTAAGCCGACTGAGCAACGATTCGAAGTATCGAAGGAGAGTAATGTTGGTATGTAATTATTTAGCAACTGAGGGGCTACGTGCAATAGTGGTACAAGTGCAAATTTAGAGCTCGCCAAAAAGTCGTTCAGTAATTTTATATATGTCTGTCAATGTCAATCTAGCGTTTGAACTTCGAACATATAAGTGTACAGTGTTCCCTACAACCGCAAGTAGGGTGCCACAGGTATAAGTGTAACATCTGGGACCGTGAATATTACGACTGGTACAAGTGTACTTGTACAATTATTGCACGTAGCCCCTCAATTACAAATTGTATCTCTAAAACCTAAAAAAATAACGCAGAAACAATGAATGCAGACACATATACAATTTATCTATCCGGCACCGAGCAAAATGAGCCACTGTTATCCACTGGCTTGAGGAGCTGACTTGAGCTATTGGAGCGCGTCTTTCACTTGCTTTTCTTGCACCTATTCGTCAGTTTTTGTTCTACTCGCGAGATTCTATTTCCGCTGCCGTTTGTTCTACGAATGAAATGGTAAGGTGTGTTGGTTTCTACGAGAAGTTCTGTCGGCCTTTATCTATTCCGCTGGACTACATGCTGGAGACCACCAAGGATGCATTTTTACTGAAGTTTCCAGAAGTGAAAACAATGGACAGGATACTAATCCAGGTATGTCAGATGTTGCCATTATCTGTGTGTTTGCTTTTGCTTCCAATTACAGTCACAAATGGGGTGAGAACGGCAGGGGGATCTTCAGAATTTCAGTTGTCCTGCCTCGAGCGCGAATTTCCTACAATAACGCTCCGGCGTCTCCGCATCGCGTATGCAAGCCCGGCCAAAGAACGCCAGAAGGCGGCGAGCGCGCGCTGGAGACCGGGCATTCGAAAAAGACGCGCTGCCGTTCTCACCTTGTCAGTAAGCATACCTGTCCACACAAGTAATGGCAATTCATTTTATATCGCTTCTCGGACGCATTTTACAATGTAAATAATTCAAAACGTAAGAAAAAAAGAGAAGAAAACAGCAGGAACAAAGATTACGGGCATCAGTAACTTCGGGTATCGCAACTTCTGAAGTTTTTCTTTAGGCCCAGCAGTGGCAACTCTACCTTCCACCATTCAACCGTGCTCAACTTGCGCGTGCAAAGACACAGTCCCAAAGAGCCAGAACTTCCGCATTAAGGGTATTTTGTTTCCTTCCCTATATTAAAAAAGAAATGTTGCATTTTCATGGAACAATGGCTCTCGACGACGCGCATGCGCCCAGGGTCCTTCGGTGAACTCAGTTTTGTAACTTCGCTACATATGATTTTCGTCGGCTACCCTGCGTGCTAGCAAATGACATTATTTTAAAATTGTATGAGGTTGGTATTTGCATTGTCATGTTTTAAAACAATTACTCGTTTTCTTTATAGCACATTACCATATTTATTCCTGTGGGCATAAAAACATGTTTAAATCCTCACCTGCTTAAGTTGGAAGCACCTTTCCACGCGCCATGCATTTGCAATTGATTTAACCAGTCGCCGACAAACCATTTCTATGGTTATCACTATGTTTTAACCCCTTAACCGATTTTAGATATGGGAAACTACTTACCTTCATCTGCTTAATGGTTTTCTTCAAAATTACCTTTGTTACCGTTAAAATCAAATTTATAGCCACAAAAAAATTGGAGCAACATTAAAAGAAAATCAAGCTGCCACTTTTTGGCAGAGCCTCAAATTAAGCCATGAGCGAGCCTGATTTGTCCAAAGCGGTTGAGTCGAAGAACCGGGGAAATCAGACAAGTTAATCGCAACTCCAGCCCAGCGCTCGCCCTCTCGCGGACGAGGGAAGAACCAGAGGTGCAGGGAAGGTGGCGGAGACGGTGGCAGGGATTGTTGCGCTTGGTGCTGCTGTTCTGGTCAGCGTGTTCGTACATCGTGCCGTTTTCACAGAAAAACAAATGTGTTAAAATAGGAATTGTTATGGTCCGCTACGCAACAGTGATGTACATAAGCGACCGCGATGTTTCATTCATCAGAACTTTTTGTAGATCGCTTTCGCTGTAGATTTCGGGTCGTGCGGTCGCCAGCACAATCTGTGCTCAACGCGACGACAAAGAGCTCCCTTAGTATCGTACAAAGATCTTGCGCATGATCTACAAATTGTTTATTATTTCTAGAATGTAGGAGAGGAACTGCTTGTTCAACGGTGTATTGAGTAATAGACATCGGTAATTTGTTCCAATTTTATGCGCTGAAAGGCCGTGACAAGAAACATGGCTTTGGCTCCAAGCACTTTCAAAAGATAGACTGTACATATCTGTGTTCAATTAGCCACGAAGTCAAATGAAGAAATGATTGTCTCAATTTTGTTTTAGCATTTCTGTCTACCGACTTTGAGTTGTGTTTAGAATGGGCAGTTTTGGCGATGTTTGTCTTTAGGAGGCGACTAACACAATGCTTGAATGTTTCTTTTGGCAGAGCCATAAATAAACAGTGTCTAGTCGTTACGTCTTACGTAACCCAAGTTACGCCCAAATATTCCGCCTTCCTTAAGTTAACGAGAGAGAGAGAGAGGAGTGGGGGGAGTGTTAGGTCTGCGCGTTTCAGCGCTCAGTAGGGCGTAACACTAGCCACAGCGATAAATAAAACCTTAAACATGCCAATGACATTGTTATGCTGTTCTTGCATTGCATTACCACGAGGCTACCGTTGGTACGGCAACGACCCTGGCGTGCGCTGAAAATCATGCATAAGAGGTACAACACAAACTTCTGGTAGCAATGACTCACTGCACGGTAGCCTGTGGCCATGCTATGCTAAAGCTGCCCATTAGTAATCATGCGGTGCAAGTTGATCACGTGTTGCAATGCACTAAACCCGCAATGATGTGCAGTGAGCTGCGAGCCTCTGACACAGAGACATTAATACTGTGAAAACTGCTCTACCGGAACTTGATGGTCACCATGTGTGACTCACATTTTAGGGCACTGGTGACCAGGCATAGCGTAAACACCACAATCTTTTCACCTACCCAAAAACTATTTTGCCACACACAGTGATGTGACCGGTGCCCAAAACACCATTGGCTTACAGAAAGCATCAAAATATCTGTGATGTTTCTGCAGCTTCTAAAAAAGCAACATGCTGGTTTTTCTAATGTATGACAATATCTCCGCCACTTCTGATGCATTCATGCATGAGCATTTCGCATTTGCAGCAAAATAAATCAATTTGAGTACACCGACCAATGTCAGTGATCACGCGCATGAAAAATTTGTTCCTGTCTTTTCCACCATCTTGGAACTACCGCCCACCTTCTATGGGTCATTGGAGTTGCGAATACTCGTCTAGAACGGTGTGGGAAAGGCTCCACGTCGAGGAGCTAGGCCTGCCCAAAACTGTTAAGGGTTAAAGCATAGTGCTAGCCATATGTAGTTTTTGTCCCAAGCTTGTAGCTGGCAGACGACATGTGCTAACAGGCACTGTTAGCACGTCGTCTGCCAGCAAGTTAGCAAGAGATGCTGCGGTGCACACCGACATCATACACAGTACGGCGCTTTGAACGCTGTGTGTTGTTCAATGTTTATAGAAAGCTACCCAAATGAAGTGATTTATGCCTGATATCAGACATTTTGTGCTGCATTGTCAAGTCCAGTATAGCTTCTGCAGTGGCCTAAAGATCTTTAAAGCCACCGGCGCGAGCACCTGGCTTCCTTCACAATCTCCTTCGTACAGGACAGCATGCAAATAAGACGCAAAATGAAACTGCATGCCCTCACAACAATGTGAGGCAGAAGCACTGGGGAAGCTGTGCTAGCCTTGAGCAATGTTGACACTGGGCTCCTTCAATTTACTTGCACTAACCTGCACCAGTGCAGGGAAATGCAGGGCAATGACTTACGGCTGTGTTTATAAATAGGCTGTTTTCAAAAGAAATGAGCTTGTGCTACACTTCTGGACCAGTGCAGTGAGGTGCGCGGTAAATATAGCACATCAATTGACTGAGCCTACTAGTCAATGCTTGGTCCTAATGTTTCTACCAACAGTGTGGCTTTGGGCAAATCAGTGAACGACTACACATGATGATACATATTTGTTTTCGGGTATTGACTCTCTTGCGGTTTTTGCGTGACTTTTTTACATTACATTGCTCAACGGTTCAAGGTAGAACACGAGGGGATGCGGTATAAAATTGGGGCTGGTAAAGTGTCAAGCGTGCTTGAAAGCATTCAGTTGTGGTTTTAGAAAGCAAGGTTGATTTAAACACCGGATTTCTAGCAATGATTGCTTTATGTGTGGATCCTCATACCTTTATTACACAAACTGTTTCAACTGCCGTTGGGACAAAGGCAGGTATCCCCGCCATTTAGGATTTGACTACGTCGAATAAACCCTTTGCAAAAATCCCGCGATGAATATTGCGGAATCCTCGGTAGTCCCCTCTCATCGTCTTCCCTCCCGCTACCACGTGACATATGCGAGCAGCCGCAGGTTGCCAAGGCAACAACGGTCGAGCAGGCGATTTGGTCGAGCGCTTGGAGATAGGGAAAAGAGTATCGCGTTGGATAGCTTGCGAGGCTGCCCCTTTCTCGCCCCCCTTAGGGCGTTTTAGTTAGTGCTTGAAGCAACGGGGAGGAGGGGAGCAATTGAGGCCGGCTTCATAATGGCAGCATGGAAGGACTAACAATACTGGACAAAAATTTACTTCATATTACGAAACTTTCGTCGTTCGGCTGTAGTGAAAATTTGTTTCTTCTGCTTGTCATGATCGCTCGGCCGATCGAGCCAACAGAATCCACTAGGATTGTGTTGGCTCAATCGAGTTTTTCAATCGACCTTGCTTTCTACAGCTGCAGTGGAACGCTTCTAAGTCCATTTGATGCTTCACTTGCCGCACCGCTTGACTGCATTCCTAGCTCAAGCTGGTGCATCCTAAAGAGTGCAAAAATTGCTAGAAAACAAAACATCAACTGGAAAATAATTACGCCTTCTTATTCACTGATTTTCCCTGCGCCACGTGAGAAATCGGTATTGAGCACGACCTCGCCACTGGAAGATTTCATTAAACGCTGTTTAAAGGTATGCCAGACGTATCCCAATCCTACAGTCTAAAGATACGTCTGACGTACCCGGAACCCGGAGTCTAAAGATACGTCGGACTTATCGGGATTCCAGTGTCTAAAGATACGTCGGACGTAGTCGGTGAATTGTCACTGGTCCGTGGAACGCATCCGCTCCACAGTCGCGAGTCGCGCTTTCTGGTACTTGCATTTACGACTAGGATAAAAAAAAGTTTCGATCAACTCAATGCTTGTTACAAATCAATCCATTCTAATCGAGTTCGGTAGCCACAAGCCATACTCACCATCGCCCAGAACAAAAAAGTGTTGAGATGGCGAAGAGGGTGCATGTGCTTTGCACGTGTGACCAATACTCCAACTGATCTCTACGAAAATTGATGGATCGCGCTTCCGCCCAAATTCCCGATCCCCCGAGTGAAGGGCATCTTGCTCGTAGACAATTTGTTGTTTCGCTAGCGTTGCAGAGGCTGCCGGTAGCTTGCTAAAGACGCATTTTCTACTCTTAAATCGTCATTCGCCGAAGAAGTTTCGTTAAGACGTTGTGTAAGCACCGAGACTTGCCGTTGAAAACACGTGGAAAATTTTACGATACGCATTGCCGCGAGAAAAAAGGCAGAACTTGTGAAAGCAGGTTTCGCCGGTATCGCGGCATGATCAAAGCTCAATTGGCGCGCCGAAATTATGCATCTCTGCGTTCGCACGCTTAGACACTGATAAAGAATAGGTGCCACGGCAAAGTTTTGAAGGTGTGCCGTGTGTAGATGTCTTTGCATTATACATCGGCCGCAGAGTTCTTGATCGTCTAGCTGTTCAGGGGATATATTATCAATAGAGGGGGAAAACACTTTGTACGTTTGCTCTTATGGACTATTAACCATGGATATCTTCCAAATCTACTCTAATTGATCACATGGAAGCACAAATAGAGCAACGCTGTGGACGTTTTAGAAGGCAAAAGTAGCGAGATGGCGAGGTTGAAAATCTTTGACGTGTGGCCCATATTCTCATGTGCAGTCGGTTGACCAATCACAATTAGACGAGCTTCGGTCAAACTTGATGTCACGTGCGATTGTTTATAATGAACCAGACCACTGATTAATGATGAGGAGTTGTGGGCGCGGTATTCTGTAAACCGTCTAATGACTTAAAATTGACGTACCTTCCCCCCCCCTCCCCTCTCTTCTTTTTTCGCCACTGGACGCTGGATCAAGCTCTTTTCTGGGCCGCGAGAGCCGAAAGTTACAATTACAGTCGTCAGAGTAAAGTAAAACGCTGCTTCAACGAAACATATACTTCACGCACATCGCACTCGCAAAACACATCCACACGGCGTTGAATCTTCATCGGTATTCAAGCATGCGGAGGCACAGAGACGCAGCACTTATGCGTGCCAAGGTAGCTTTCATGACGCCGTGAGGCCTAAAAGAGCCCTGACATAAGTTCCCTTTTCTTTGCAAATTTGGTGCAGCTAAAATAAATTACGGTGTATTTTGCCCGAAGATTCATTTGTTTTGCAGTGGCCATGTTTTTGAATTTTTAGGAAAGTCTCTAGTATTGGGCATTGCAACATTGCTGTAGCAATGTCAATATGCAAGAAAAAAAAACGAATTAGTATGGCAGTAAATGACTTTTAGCATATTGCCTGCCAATTAGTTTAAATATCATTTTATGTACGGCAGTATATTTTTCAATATGTTTAGGCTGAACAAAGTTAACACACATTGCACCATATTTGTTTATATAGTACACAAAATTTCAACAATGGGTCTAAATTTTTTTTACAGAAAATAGCATATATGTAAAAAAGTTGAGATTATATTACACCTGATCCGTGAATATTAATGTCTATAATTAAATATGTAAAAGATGGCCCTTTTCACAAAGTGGCAATGTTTGGTGCAATACAAACATGTTATCCCTCCTTTCGAACAAGATATACATGTCAAAATATAGCTCCACTCAACTAAAAGAAACAAAAAAAAAAAAACGAAAAATTATGGCACTAAAAATGTGTGGTTTTTGTTAAAACCATTTTTATTCACACTGCCAACCCTGGTGTTCAACGCAGTTGGAAAGCGAAGGTTCTGAACAGGAGCCACATCAGGTGGTGAAGAAGAAACAATCTTTTTGTGCATCTCAGAAGTGTTTTTTTATATATATATTTCATTGTAGGAGTGGAGCTATAGTTGGTTATGTATATAGTTCTTTTGACAAGGAATACCTTATTTTTGTCACCACAGAAACATTGCCCATTTGGGAGAACAGCCATTTTCGCACGCGTTTTTAATATTAAAATTACCACTGCTCATGAGTAATATTTGTCTTACTCATTGATACCAAGCCTATTATGCAAGAAACATTTTGAGAGCCATTTGTATGATTTAAGTTAACTATATAAACAAATATGGTGTGATATACATTAATTTTATTAAGCCTAAATGCATTTAAAATATATTATGTAAATGCAATAGTTAAAGTACTTGACAAGCAGCGTGGCGTGTTGAAAGCCCTCTACTGCTATCAATTCTTTTTTTACACTGACTCGTTTACAGAAAAATTGCAATGTTTTAAAATAAATAGAAAGAGACTTATCAAATCCTGGCAGCAAAACAAAAAAAATATTCAGGCAAAATGTTCTAGGCAATTACTTATAGAACAATTAGACAATCACTGAATTTTTCGTAAGGATGTGTGGAGGCTGAGCTATCTCGTTGTGCGGTTTGGTGTGGAATGTCTCAAGTACAAAAAGGATTGCAATCAAAAAGAAAATACTCCAATCTTCTTGGAATCGTGATGAAGAGCTCAAGTGCAAATATTTTTTGCTTAAATATTCTGAATGGTGTGGATTTAGAATTGTAAGCCCTAGCTTTTGCTGCATGGATGTGATAAGCTGCATTCAAAACAGAAAAAAAAAATACCTCAGTCTTTCTTTTTATTTTTTATATAGTTCGAACTTGGTTCTCAATGTTACGGTTTGGAGCAGTTACTTTAACTTGCTTATAGGTTTATCCTGGCCACCATTCATTTTATTTAGATTGTTAACTGTTGCGATTCACTGGTTTGCTGCATCTGTCATCCCTGGGTGCGAGTTTATTCTGATCCCCCAGCACCACCTTACACCCCTGGAGCCCCTCACAAAAACTAGCAACACCCCC
>JAZHYW010004493.1:0-38017 GCA_037355805.1 Ixodes ricinus
ACACCAACAGGCACAACAAACACACGTTTGGCCACACCTGTGTGGCCCGACGTATGCGCACAAACTAGTTGCGCGACGCGAGCGCCTGCACATGCGCAGTGCCGACGCCAGTGCCACTGCGCAGTGCCAAACCATCAAAGGTTGGAGTTGCTCGCATAACTTTCCTCAGTCACCGAAACAAACTTGTTTTTATATTATTTATTTATTTCTATCTTTCGGGTTCGGTGTCCCTTTCGCGTACTTTTGTCCAGATTCCCGAGGGAAAAGGGCGGTCGCCGGGCGATTTGGGGGCTCCGCGGGCAGAGAGCACGCGCGTGGATACCGGCCCGTGTGGACGACGGCGGCGGTGCGTCGTTCCGTGCGGCCGTTCAATTACCCCGGCGGCGGCGGTGGCGGCGACGCATTCCTGAATGATTGAAGGGGACGACGCTAATGACGCGCGCTCAGGGACGCCGACCGACTTCTTCGCGCGCTCATCATCGCAGGCGCCATCATGCGCCGCCGAGGGGAAGCCCGCGCATGCGCACACATGTAGGGTTTCCTCCACTGCGGCTTCCTCGCACAACACTCTCAATGAGCAGGTAGACTCGGTCGCTCGCCGGACACGTTTACCGGGCTGCCTTGCGCTCGTGTTCTTCAATGTGATCTATGGCAGTCTCGCGGTTACCTTACTCGCAAAAGAAGTAATCGTTTGCGGTTACAATTACTCCTGGTTAAAAAGTATCAGATTACCCGAGAAGAAGGTGGTAAGGTACTCACTTGACCATTTCGTGTTCTTTAATGTGATCTATGGCAGTCTCGCAGTCACCTTACTCGCCAAAAAAAGAGTAATCGTTTACAGTTACAATTACTCCTGGTTAAAAGGTATCAGATTACCCGAGAAGAAAGGTAGGCAAGGTACTCACTTGACCATTTCGTGTTCTTTAATGTAATCTATGGCAGTCTCGCACAAGTCACCTTACTCGCAAAAAAAGTAATCGTTTACATGTTAGCGAATTACTCCTGGTTAAAAGTATTAGATTACCCGAGAAGAAAGGTGGTAAGGTGCTCACTTGACCATTTCGTGTTCTTTAATGTAATCTATGGCAGTCTCGCGGTCACCTTACTCGCAAAAAAGTGAGCCATTACAGTTACAATTTCTCCTCGATAAAAAGTATTCGAATGGAATACTCGATTACCCGAGAAGAAAGGTATCATACCTGACCATCACTCGAAGAAGTAATTGTTACTTTTCCGATCATTTGAAATTTCCGAAACGACAAATTCTTCTCCCATTTTGAAAACGAGCCTTTGGTGCTGTCCGTTATTCGATAACAATCACTCAACTAGAAACTACTTATCTTCTCAATCCATCAATTTCGATAGACTATCCTCCTGTCGGAGCATATGGTTCGACGATTCCTCGGTAGAAAACTGGTAGGAACTGAGGGCGCCATTAGAAGGTGGAGAGTAATTGTAGTACATCCGACAGTAATCAGATTACTCTTCGCGATTACTTTCTAATATATGTATTTACGTTTTTAGAAAAAAAGAATCACCAACAGTAATGCGCAACATGCAAAATAGCAGCGCCCCTAGCGGTTCAGATGCACCCTGGGAGCAAGCTGTCGGTGGGTAGTTCCGGTTTCGTTTCCGCCGGGTTGGGCATCTGTCGTCTGCTGTCGTCTCCGTCGAACGCGTCAAAACGCGGGAAGCGAGCGTCTGGCGTTTGGCTCTCGCATTCGGGCACGTTCAACGAGTGCAGTGGAGACATAGGCAGCATAGCTTTAGGCCTACCCTCTAATCCTTCCAATCAGAGCTCGGCGTCGTGACGTACCCCCTGCTCTCCTCCTCTCTCTCACTTTCTCGGGCGCATTGGATAACAGTAGGGGTGTCGCGAACTTTTTGTCGAACCGGATTTTAAGGTCGAACTTTCGGGGTTCGACTGGGCCGAGACCGGTTTGACGAACCTTCGAACTTTTGCGTACCAAATTCCGACTGGCCCGACTTTGCGGACAGTGTGGCCGGACCCTGAGCGCCAGCATGTCTAGGCTTGGAGAATTTTTTTTTATGCAGAGGTTGAGTTTATCGTGCGGACAGTTGCAACTACCAGCAAACCATTTAACAGACTGAATGAAGTTAATAACTTAACCCTTGTACTGTATTAACTGAAATAACCAATACAGGCGCTGCCCCTTAATCTCATCCCCCGGACATCACCATCCAATTCGAAGCCAACTGGTCAGCCTGTCGCGCATGCGCACATGAGTCGAACCTCAATGCATGGTTCGTCGTGAACATTTCACTAAAAGTTCGAAAAGGTCGAACCTCGGTCGAACTCGAACCTCAGCCGGTCTCGCGACAATCCCCTAGATAACGGTGTTGGGCTAACCGGCTGACTCGTGTCCGAGGGAAAGGAGGGTGGTGCCCTGAAAAGCCCGTGCCAGGGCAAGAGAGGGCGATTTTTGCCCGGGATCGTGACCCAGGTAACGGATGAACCAGGAACCCCCTATATACTTCGTACGTAGAGATCAGACGTGTGCATTGCTTGTAACGGAAGTATTCGCGTAAATATTTTGCGTAAATGAAACTGCTTGAACTGTACGATCACGAAGCCTCCTTCCCACCCTCCGACTCAGCGCCGAACAAAACTCATCTCATTGACCCGCACACACACCGCGGGCAAACAACATAAACATCTTCACTGGTATCATACGGGAATCAAGGCGCACGTGCCGAAGTAAGCGACAGTAGGGGGTCATGGTTGCGCCCAGGGACCTTTTCGCAACGTCCTCCTCCTTTGGGTGTTTACAAGTTCGACGTCCGGCCTCTATCGAGGATGCTGTGGCTGGGCGCCATCCTTGTACCGCCGGTGTGATCTTCTTCCCTTCCAACGGCAATCTGCATTGTCTCTCCGCGGCGTTACGTCTTGCGGACGACCTCTTACGCGAAGCCTATTTCCGACTCTTGACCATGCCCTGGTCCCCCTTTTTACTTCCGTCGATGGGAGCAACCTCTCAAGCGATAAAGCCATTTTGGGGGCCGACGTTTCGGCACTCTTGATTGTGGCTCTCGTGGATTGGAGTTACAAAGTTGTTCCCGAAAGCGCCCGCAGCGGCGGGTGCATACATTAGGCGACCGACAGGAACGTTTTCCGGCTGCGCGCCGCGTCTCCGGCTCACCGCTGCTAATGGCACCTAATGATATATCATCCGCCGCCGTGTCCTTCAACCCCATTGGACGGTGCCAGGACGCGACAGTCGGGCTACGCTCCCGTTCGAAAGCGTTCATTGGTCCTTTTGCGTCACGTGAACGATACGTCACTGCAGCGGTCGTATGCATGACCCGAAAGGAGAGAAAGAGCGACCGCGTGTTCTTTTCGTGTCGTGTTCGTGTTACGCAATACAAAGCCCTCGGCCTGTGCCAGGCTGCGGTTGTCGCGCGTGGCAACTTGTAATTCCATTGTTGGAATCATTGTTGCGCGTTTTGAGTGGCTGCTGCTTTATTGAAACACGGTGCTGGCACTTCTTCGTTTACTGTAGGTGTCGCTGTGGCATTCGCTTCAACTCTTTGCACGCGTAAAGCCCTCGAGGAACCTGACGCGTGCTTAGGCCATCGTAGGTTCCGTAGTTTCTTCCTGTCATTTTGAGCAACAGTTGATGGACAGTTTGCTCAATCAGAATCCGATAACGCGGCGGCATTTGGAATTCAAGGTAGGATTGCGATAATTGGAGCGAAGAGTAGTTTTACTCTGGTCGCCAGGTCATCTGGATCCACAAACTGACTGATAAGTGTAATAAAATGGGAGTATAGGTGTACGTTAGCGGTCATTACTCACGACCGTTCGCATCACCAGAGAAGGTGTTTTGTGAGAGGGAGTTAGGGGCGTCGAAATAGAGGGGACGGAGGATAGGCTCCTTCCCTCCCACCCATTTTCTAGACATTTCGGAAATTTCCGTTCCACCTTAAATCTGACTGCAGCGGAAGCTACCAGCCAAATCCAGCTGTGTGAACGTAGCAAGTGATACACTCTCTTCTTGGCACTGCACCTCTCTCCAAGGTCGTGTAACACTGACACTTCCTTAAATTGGTTCCGATGGCTCGTAGGATCCCCTGTCGGTGGTCGTATGGTGAGAAGGCTTCGTAAGGTGTCTCTCGCCTTCCCACCCCCGCCAGTCTCCCAAACATAGGCGTAGACTATGGGGGCGTCGGGGCTCGTGCCCCCCCTGGTGAGATCCAGGGGGCAGAGCCCCCCCCCCCTCCCCGGGCCATGATCCTTACCGAGACGCTGTTTACGTGCCATGTAACGAGCTTCTAGTAGTGGCATGTAAACAAAAATAACGCACACAGCGACGGACGCATGGCGATATACATACGCTGTAAAATGTACCCCTAAAATTAACTACTGATAAATAGCCGGTGTAAAACCAATTGTGCGGAAATGCAACCCCGAGAATTTTCAGCCTGCCGCCCCCCCCCCCGGGAAAATGGAAAATCTACGCCGCTGCTCCCAAACACTTCCGTCGGTATACGCAGTATACTGGAGGGAGCAGTGTCATTTCCGTCACTTTTGTTTTTTTGCCAGCTGTCTTTTTATCGACTGTACAGTCGGCACGGGATGAAACGCGAACAGTGGCTGCAAGGTTTTCGCTAGATGCTGCACCACCTGAACCTGATGGGAGCTGCAAGAAGATGGCTCCTCCTTCGATGTGTTAGACTCTTGCTCAGTGCATCCAAACCTTCGGTGTTGCGTCTCCTAGGTGACTCAGCGTGGGTCGAAAACCATGCGCTCCTTGTTCGCGTTTCATTCCGTGCCGACTGTACATGACGTCACAGTCACCAATTATCCGTGGCCATCTTTCGGGAAAATCTCTGACATTTTACGGTGTTGGCATCGTGCCTGATGCGTGTTTTCCTTTGCCCGTCGACCCGATTCGTCTTGTTCTCCCATATCAATGTCCAATAGTGTAATTCCAAGAAGTCCTCAAGAAATGTTGGAGGTACTACTTGATGGTAGGCGCAGCCCTACACTTCAGTCGCTCCCTTCGTAGCGGGCTGACTGATGGACTCTTGCCGTGCCCTTTCCGATGGGATACGTGCTGATCGCATACCAGTAAGGTTCGGGGCGGGGAGCATGAAAGTAATTGAGAGGCCGAGACAGGTCTCAAATATTGGTAAGTACTTTATAGCGGGCCAAACGCTCTATGAGCGGAAAGGGAGAAACACACAAACAAAAACTGTCGGAGGAGAAAAAAGACTGGAATCAGCGTGTCCTTGTCTGTTCCCCAGCCTCGGGGTAAAACCAGGATGCAATATGCTGTTCTCACGTTCAAACTCAGCCCAAACATTGCTCTCTCTCCCTCTTCGTTGTGTCACGGGCTCATTCATCCGTTCTCGGAAATCGAAAGGTGTGGGATGCGGCGCACGAGGAACGCTCTCCCGTTCCTGTCGGTCGACGTGCTAGTGAGGCGTGCGAAGAAACGGCGCTCCGTGACGCTGCCCCGAGTAGGGAGGGAGCCCGTCAAAGTTTGACGGCGAATTCTCCGGGCATTGTGCCGCCCTCTCCGCGCTGACGAGGACGCCAAACGTCGTTCCTCCGCGAGTGTACTCCGTTCACCCCTGGGCTGACAGTACGGTGGAAGCTACCTGCTCACAGGACCAATCAGCTGCCTTCCTTTCACCACCCGACCCTGCTTCTTGCGCGTGGGTATGGGCGGGAGCGTGATCACGTGGCCAAATACAGACGGATGATTGGTTCAGCTAATACGTAGCTTCCACCGTCCTGTCAAATGAGCGGTAAATGGAGTACATCTACTGTGCAAGGAAGGCTTGAAGAGCCATGGGATCGCCAGCCAGAGATGTCTCGTGCGTCGTTGCTGAAGGCTCCTTCGATTGTTGCTGGCAGCACTGCTTGCACGGCTAGAACTGGGTTTGCAGACATGGATGGACGAATGGATAGGGAAAGAATTGCGGTAACTAAGAGGAGACTGGAAGATTGGTGGAAAAAGATCTAGGGAGAGGTGAAAGTACAGATTAAAATAAGCAATGGGAACACTTTAAAGCGGGGGAGGGTTGTGTTAGAACAAAATTTATTCATATTTTAAAAAGAAGGGATGACGAAATGTTAGGCTAGGTGGCGCAAGCTGCCGCCCGTTGCAGACGGGTATAGCCATTACTATCCAGCCATCCATCCATCCAGGTGGCGCTAGCAACCACTCGTTGCCTATTTAATCATTCAGTCATGTTACTAATAAAATACTTCACGTTTATGTTTTGTATATTAAATGGAGGATAGACGAAATAGAATCGGCGCAAACTATGAACACAAAAGGACAAGTAGAAGACAGGCAAACCATGGAGTTATTACAATAAACGCTAGAGTCTCAGCTGGCGCTAGTGTCTACAGGACTTCCGGTTGCAAATTGAAGCAGACAGCGTGCAGTCTACTTTTCTAGTCTTCCTGTGTATCCCTATGGGAAAACGTATATGCTATTTTTTTCTTCGCCAGGGATTAATAGAAATCAGCATAGTTCCTTTACTCGTAACGGGTACTATGTAGTTTTATTCACATTATAAAGTGTAATTAATTTATTTAATGTTTTTTTATTACTGAGCGATGTTTAAGTTAGCAGAAATTGAGGCCCAGGTCTATGTTGTGCAGCATTATATGTCAATAAAAGCTATGAATTCAAGCAAAAAGAACAACAATCGTATTTATTTCAGAACAACAACACTCGCTTACTGCTTTATTTTGATTATTCATGCAAAGTTTATTACTAATCCAGTAAGTGTTCTTCGCTCCATAACTCCATGCTTTGTTCTTGTCGTCTATTATGATTGTTTGATTTTGCATATATTAGCATCCTTTTGGTGTTTTGTCAAGCTGATTCACTCTGTGTGCTTCATTAGCATTGACTGTATGAGTAAATACGTGCCCTATAATAGCAGTCTGCAACGTCAACAGGTATTATACATCTGTATTGGGCTATTTTAGCGCAGTGTTCAGACGCCTGAATTCTAAAGAAAAACGCTCTAACTGACGCATATTTTTGTACATCCGATTGTAAAATGTTCCAAACTTTTTATTCTGTCACAACACTAAGCAATATTTGCTCTTATAATCGAGCGCGAAGAGAAAACGCATTTGCGTTTTCCCATAGGAATGCATTACCGGAAGTCGAATTTAGACTGCTTGCTGTCTGCTTCAAAATGCAACAGCACACTAGCGCCACCTGAACCTCTAGCGTTTATCGTAATAACTCTATGAGACGAACACAGCGCTGTATTCGTCTGTGTCTTCTGCTTGGCCTTGTGTTCATTTTTGCGCTGTTTTTATTTCTCTAAATAGAGATTGTTGATGGTAAAACGCTAGCTATAGGTGACACAAGCCGCCGTCCGATGTAAACGGTTCGGCCGCATGCATCCGTCCATCCATGCGAACGGTAGACAGCCATTATCGTTCATTCATCAAGCAGTTCCTCGGAGAAATTGAGAGACGCGAGAAAAGCAGCATGCAGATGGCCGTTAAGTGTTGCTAGGCAGGTGGGTTATTGATCGAATGTTTCGTAGTGGAAATGCCATATGAAACGGATGCTGTTATAAGAGAACTGTTTTGCGGGCCGAATGCACCTGGGAGTTGCTAGTCGACAGACTGGATCTAAACTTCAGGTGGGCATGGATAAATGTTATAGTTCTCATATTGTTGCTTTATGTTGACACTTCGTTTTTAAACGCTCACATAATGTTTCTTCTTGTTTACAATTATTTTTCAACATATTTTAAAAATAAAAGTTCTTGCAAACGCTTTGTTTTACTCTGAAAATGCAAAACAACGTTCAAAATATTGATCAAGGCGACAAGAAAGAATATTGCCGTCGTACAAGTACTTGTGAGGACACCTGTGAAGATATAACTTCATTCTTAAAGGAACTTGGGTTTCTGGGCATCGTTCTGTTTTGCAGACAATAAGTGGAACCTCGCTGTGAGCATGCATTGGGAAGCACCGGGCTCAGCTATTGTACAATTCAATTTCCAGTGACAACACCGTCAAGAAACCAATGTCTCGCCTCGATGCCTCGAGGTTTAATCTCCTTAACCTCATACCTTGGATGATGAAAACGGAATAAATATACTTGACCAGTGCAGCGCGACCCAGCGTTCATGGCATCCTCCGCCCGTGAGTTGAGAATCAAAAGCGATAGTTGTAGCACGGTCGCGCAGAATGGTGCCGTCATGTACCTGAGGACTGAGGTGCAACGTGGTTAATTCTCACAGACGTCGTGGTTGGCGTCGTGGTTGCCACTGACGGCCACCACCCGTGCTTGGTGATTTGGGAAGTGGGTGAGTGCGGTGGAAATTTCTAAAACCATTCATCATTACGCGTAGCAACTGAAGATACTGCCAAAGTGGGATTTCGCATAACGCGAGTAATGTTTGAAAACACGTCTTTCAAGCAGACGACACGAACATTCTCCCTTCGTCGCGCCGTTCTTGGCGGGACGCCAAGGCATGCCCTCTTCGCTCCCTTCGCGCGGTACGGCCGACGGGAAGTCCCGATTTCCCTCTCCTCGCGCCAAGGGGAAGAGAAGACGGGTTTTCCTTAGTGGCGTCGACAGCCTACGAGCTCGAAAGCTCTGCGAAGTGTCGCCCGTAAAGCTATCACTTTAATACGGAGAAGCAAACTTCGTGTCAGATATAGGGACGGTTCAAAGAGCTAGAAGGCCTTAGATCGATAAACTGGCAGCCGAAAGTGACCCCCAATTGGCCGCCGCCATGCTGCACATTTTTTACCACTAGACACGTCACCTTATAGGTACAGCGCACAAATGACCTTATAAGGTACTTATGAGGCTGTAGACCTTATAAGTACAATAGACCTTGTAAGTACAGCGCACAAATTATTGCTTATTGATCTTTGATAACGGTATACCGACGAGATGAGTTATGTTTCGTTTGTTTTAAGTCCAAAATGTGATTTTACGACCAAAACTCGGGCAGCTTCGCAATGCCTCCGCTAGATGCCGTCAGCCGCGGTGCTATATTTTTGGTTGTTTTCGGAACGAGACACTGATCTATAGGGCAGGGCTAACAGTATTGAAGAAATAGTTTATCATGTTTTTACAGCGATCGCAATACAAGTCTCGGCTCATTTGTGCGTAAAAGCCTCAGCATTTCGTACGGTCACGTGTCTTGTAATCAAAATTGTATAACATGGCGGCAGCCAAGTGGGGATCACCTTTGGCTGGTGAACGGGATAGGACACCAGTTTATCGCTCTAAACTCCTCTACCTCGTTAGGACGATTGTTCGCGACACGTCCGTACCCCCTCGTCGCACAGGAACGGCAAGAGGCCAGCAAAGAACGGCTCTTCTCGAACCTCCTGGAGGTCCCAACAGCGCCTCGCACACCTCCTCCCGACGCGGGGCGTCAAGTGCGGCCACCTTCCGGCGGCCCCGGTCGCCCCAAGCGCCGCATACCACGCCGACACTTGAGCGCGCCTGGAATCGCACTTAGCTCCGCTTTGATGCTGCTTATTAGGTCGTTCCTCGGCGCCCGCTCTCCAGTCATTTGCAACACTTCCGCCGCTAACTGCGAAGGCGGGACCCCGAACCGGAGAGCACACCTTCGATGGGACGCGGACAACTCGCCTGGTCTTATCCCGTCTCCGCTTTGTGTCACTTCCGACGAAAATCACCTTCTTTTTTAACGGAAACCCAGTCACTTTTGTGTCTGCCAACTAGGCAGTTTATATATAAACAGTGCTGCGAGTCTCGTAAAAAAAAAGCCAGGAAAGGCACGGTACCTATAGTCTGTTTAGTGGAATGACTCTACGTACAGTGATATATCTAATATACAGGGTGTCTCAATTAGCGGCCAGGCTCTTTAAATCGACCGCAAATGTCAGTTTCTTTACCTATCGCGCTACGATTTTGTGAAGCGTTTCCCACAGGTGGCGCATTTCTTCTATAAAATTTGCGAAGAGCGAACTTTCCCGAGAAAAAGTAAAAAAAAGAAAAAGGCTTGACTGCTATGGAAAAACATGCAATAACTTTCTGCAGTCATGTTCGAAGCATATATATGTATAAGGCGAGCATGATTCTGCTGCGAACAGCGTGTCTTATGTATCGCGTATGGGGACCGCGGCTTGGAGAGTCAGTTCTTGCGTGCCTGATCGCGCCTGCTGAGCCGCATTGCTGCTTAACTGGGACGTCGTATGCAGCTACGCGTATTGCGGACACGTAGATGACTAAACTGACGCGATGCGTCTAGCGAGGCCACGCATCGAAACACGTAACCTTCTCAAATCTCACGGATTGACGAAAGTTTGCGCAGCGACAGTATGCTTTCCATTGATGCTGCTCGTTTCCCGAACATGGAACGTAACATGGAAGTGGCATGGTGTACTCGCAGCGTTCGTATCCCGTCCGGCCTTATTGCCAGCCTCCGAATATAATCACATTTCTCTCTAGTCGTTACTACATCGTCCCCTGGTAATGTATACGGGCGCGAAGGTTCGGTGCAGTCTGAGCGTTGCCAACTCCGGCAATCGGAGCGGCCCGAGTCGAGATCGCCTGGGTGGTCACAAATGAGGGGCCGGCAGCCATCAGGGCTGATGCACACGCCAGGTGGGCCGCCGCCTGTTGAAGGCTGCGGCGGCGGCGAGCATTTGTACCTCGCTGACTCGTGGCAACTTTTCGGGCGTCCCTGCAGCCTGCAATTAAGAGAGACAGGAAAGGCGAGGCGTCGGCAGTAATCATCGACGCCCGCAGCCGCCGCTTCTTGGAGGAGAGACTCGAGCAAGCTGACGTCCTCTACGCCCCACGCCTTCCTTCCCTTGCCTCTCTGGTGTAGGCTCGTGTTTTCGAGGGAAGCGGTGGCTGTATTCATCCAGCGTGCGGACAAAACGTTCCTCCAACCGTGACTGAGTCCAGCCTGACACCTGTGACGCCAATGTGGCTTCTCGGCGGAGGGCTTGTGTCTTCCTCACGTTTGTCTCGCTGAGCGGACCGAGTGACTCAGCCAAGTCAGTCTCGTGGGATCGCGTTGAACGCCTTCGTTAAATGCCAGGGCTGGCAGGAGAGGGTGATTGGAGAATTCCTGATTGGATGGAGTTTACGAAATCGGTCCATCGGTACAGGCCGGACGGGCGGATCGTAAATGAGCCAATCCGGCGCTCCTAGGCTAACGTGTAGCAATCAGTGTAGGAGCTCCAGGGTGGTCTAACTTTAAACGCTAATTCTCTTTTATTTTTTTTGTCAGCCGTGACGATATTTAATGGTACGGAATCCCTCCTGCCTACCAGGGGTATGCTTCTACGAAAACTCTTTCAACGCAGTGCGAAAGAGAACACTTTTTTTCATGTAGAGTGTCCTTGGAAAGGCTACCTATGCAACTGTTTGATGCATGTTGTCTGAATAAACACTGAATTGAATTGAAATTGATAAGTGACGAGGCTGCATACAGGATGTTTGATTTTAATTCAAACAAATATATTTACGAATTTAAAAAAAAAAACGTGAAAGGTACGTGTATACGGTCTGTGCAGATGAGGTTATACAGCTAGAAGGACATAACTTAGGGGCTAAATCGTCACAAAAAAGCTAAATAATTCACTTAAAAATATATTATATCTTTAATTACTGGAAATAAACATCTGTTTCAATTAAAACTCGAAGAGCATTATCGAAAACCACTAAATTAGTTAATTTTAGAATGACTTATAGAAGCTGGGAAGCGCGGGAGCGCTCTAAAGTTATTACTCGTGCAGCCTGCGGCAAAGCTAGAAGTGCGATAACGCGGATGGTAATGTTATCATCCGTCTTTTCACACCGCTAGCCTTGTACCTGTTGCACCAGTGATCACATTAAAGCACCCCGCTCTCTCCACTTGCTGTCTTTCTACAATTCACTAATTTAAGTGGTTTTTGATCATGCTCTTCAAGTTTCTAATTGGAACCACATGCTTTGTATTACTATTTGAAATAATTAACAATTTTTTAGGTTTTTTTTCACGTTTTGTGACGATTCGCCTTCTAAGTTATATCCCTCTGACCGTATAACTCATCTGCGCAGATCAGATTGTGTGCCTACTACCTTTGAGGGACTTTTTATATCTTTTTTTTAATATATATTTTTTGTTTAACATAAACACACTGTATAGTCTCGCTAATATATGATTCCGAGGTTGGGTATACTTGGAGAGTATTTATTGGATCTCTCGCACCTATCCATGATTCGGGCGGTTTTTCTTTAACGCTTGGAGGGTCTTTGATCAAAACAAATCGTGTGGTCAGACGTGCTATTCTGGTTTACCAAATTACGCAGCAAGATGAGATCTTCGGCCGTAAGCTTTGAGTAAAATGCAAACAAGCGGACCGTCGTTGTGTTCGTGCTAAATGTGTTGAACACTGTAACACAATACTCGAATGATACATTGGGAGCTGCAGTGTTCTGCCTGGCAGACATGTTAAGTCTATCGCCTGTTTGGGCGACGGAACCTTGGTTCCCGTAGAGTTCTTGAAAGATTTTTGTTCGTTTTTACGAATTAAGTGACAAACCTTATGATACATTGCATAGTCCTGTCGGAGTCTGTTATAACTCACAGTACACGCATCGCCTATTCTTATTGACACCCTTACACAGGCGCTCTATTCTGAAAAAGAATACCGCGTAAAGGTACTTGTGATCAAGATTTAGGATCAGCTCATCAAACGTAAAGGCTCTTGAACATAGCTCTGCAGAATGTTTCGTTTGCAGGAAGGGGCACTCGTCCCGGCTTACCCAATAGTGCTGCAACACGTCTTAACATGGAAACAAAAACATATAAATGGCGAAAATTACTTCTCTTTCAGAAAAGGCAGTCCTTTAGAAATATGGCATCTACCATGCCCGAAGAACTCTTCACGCTCTAAGAACTGTACTATACACAACACAAATCCTGTTCACACCCATCGTCCAAAGTAGAACATACTGAACACTCAGTCCTGAATACTGAACACTCAGTCCAAAGTAGAAGATACTGATGTAGAAAGGGTTTAACTCCTTGGAGTCAAATTTGCACAATCTAAACACCCGGGGTAACTTTTGTTTATTTATCTTTTTTTATTCTTATTTATTTACAGGATCCCGGTAGCCAGAATTGTGGCCCAAACAGGGGTGTTTAGCCGTTATATAATGATGGCTAAAGAATTAGATTACCAGAGATTACCCGCAACTCCAGCTCGCCGCTCGCCCTCTCGCGGACGAGCGAAGAACCAGAGGAGCGAAGTCGGTGGCACGAACTGTCGGCTTGGTGCTGCTATTACCGCGCGGTTCTGCAGGTCGCCGTGTTCGCGCATCATGCAGTTTTAACGAAAAATGCAGATTGCGTTAGAATAGAAATTGTTGCGTTCCGCTTGGCAACTTCTTTCTTTTTTTGTTTAAATCATTAAGCGCATTTTTTTAACGCGCGTCGACATCTCCGTTACCTGTGGTATGCTCCTGCCCCGACCGCTTTGTTTCTGTAGCCATAAAAAGAAGTCATTTTAGCGCACTTACCAGCGTCAGCGAAGCAAGTGCACGGGAAATCCTAAAGAATCTATCTCCGTCTCTTCCGCCATCTTGGCTCTACATCTGCGAATACAATGCGAAGCGATAAGGAAAGGGGAGTAGAGAGCAGGTGGAAAAAAATAATTCCCAAAGAAAAGTTAAACGAAACGTCTTAAACTACCAGATATTGTGGAGTGCCACGTTAGAAGACGGAGGCAGGTGAAAACAAAAACCCTTCGAACACCACGAGCGAAACAATGCGACGGACAGCAAGCGCGTTCACGGCGATTTCCCCGAACTCGTCGTTGATCCACGTACCATTCCCTGGAAGATCCTTTTTTATCTCTTTCTTTGCCTCTTTCGACCGTATACTGCGGACTCCTGCTCTCCGGAACCACGCTTGCGCGCGCCGGCCGTCCGCCTCGAATTGATTCGGCGGCCTAATGGAGCCCCGAGTTTCGAGAACGCACTAACGCGGCGGCCCTCCTGGTTGTGCGCGTCATCCTCGCCTTTGTTGCGCGACGCGGGGACCGAGCGGCGGCCTTGAAGGACTTCGAGTGCCTCTCGTGCCCCTGGCCCCAACAGGAGACCCATTAGCGCGCGGCGTGTGCGTCCCGTCCGTTTTGCCCCTTCCAACACCTCTTTTGATTCGCGAGGCGTCACTGCCATTTTTTATATTCACGTTTCGAGTCGGCATCTGTCTGAGTTCCTCGAATCCTCGCGCCGATCTCCCCGTGACTACGTTTACATGGATGCGACCGGAACGCGTCGTGTTGACGGGGGGACCAATCACGAGCATACGATCCTTCTTTCTCTTCTTTCCCGACCCAATCATTGTCGTCATTCGTTGAAAACCAGCCCGTGACTCCCTGTTGCTGGAACGACAATACTTTCGACGAATGGCTGCAACGCAGATAACGTAATTAAAGTATTTTATGCTGCATCAGTTTGAGGTAAATTTATGTCTTTGTTACTAAGGGTTTTGTTTGGCCTATACTTTATAAATACCCAATCACAATAGCTTAATACATATGTATATGCTATCACTGACAACAAAACGGTGTAAAACTGTTGCAGCGTAGATAGCTATGCCGGAAACATGCTTTTTTTTTCTTCATTTTCTTTAGATCGGTGTTACGTGTGCAAAACTTTCCAAGTTTTTTTATTATTATTATATTTTGGTACACATTAGAGACACTGGATGCAACGGCGGATGTGTATACTGGCCTTCAGTCCCGCTACTGAATACCTTCGTGCATCTTAGTCAAAGGGATTGAGCCGGCGGAGTAGGAATCCCGCAGAGACGAACCAGACCTAATACCTGCAACTTCCGGTTGGATCAGAACGATCGTTCGCTCACCGTCGTCAGAAATACAGCAGCGTCAACAGCCATCGTGTCACCGCGTGAGACAACTGTCCCAGTTCAAAGCTCTCCCGCGGCTCAGGCGACAGGAAAAACGGCCAGCACCAAAGGGTTGAGC
The DNA here is from genome assembly GCA_037355805.1 of Ixodes ricinus. Lineage (NCBI taxonomy): Eukaryota > Metazoa > Arthropoda > Arachnida > Ixodida > Ixodidae > Ixodes > Ixodes ricinus. The sequence goes on from JAZHYW010004493.1 coordinate 14,987, forward strand.
AGCGCTGCCCTCTTCCCCTTTTTCGTTCGTGCGGACTCGATCCATTTCTGGCTATAAAAATGCACTTCTTAAGTTTCTGTTTCTTCCTCGCGTTTCGTCTTTTAGGGTTTTCTTTTTCGTTCATTTTTCTCGTCTGAGCGCGCACACTCGCGTTCCGACGGCGCGTATGAATGGCGCATGCGCTGTGCGGAAAGTGTTGGGCGTGAAGGGGAACATCACGGCGGAACTATTAAGTGATTAAGGCCTTTGGGCCAAGAACCCGACACCCTCACTCTCCCTCTCTCTCTACCAGTTCCCCGTAATTGAAGGCAAGTCTGGAACGCTACTGCGCTCAGGGGCCCACCCGAAATACAGCACAAAATGGAGGCGTTAAAGAACGCCGTAATAATGGAGACGGGGAGAGGAGGAGCCAAAAAGAAGGAAAGGGGAAGACCGCAGCGAGGACGATTAAATAAAAACAAAAACGGAGGAAGGGCCGGCGCCATTTTTGTTTCTTTCGCGGCGTTTCTTGGCACGGGGGGGTAGGTGTACTACGTACCTGGTCCCATGGCGCATGCGCGTGAAGCGGCAGCACACGGGTTGTCTGTGCGTGCAGCGGAGGTGCGCGTGTGTACGTGCGCACGGTCGGCTGACTGAACTGGCCTGGCCAGCGCGTACGGCTTAATGTGTCATAATTACAGGGTGGGAAGATGTGAGTCTCCCGCCGCCGCCGCCGCCACCGCGGCTGGCGTCGCCTCTCTCGGCCCTCCTCGCCTGTTTCTCCGTCGAGTTCGTTGAGGCTGCATGCAGTGTCTCGCCGCGCCCGGCTTTGGAGTCGGCAGTGAAGCGCGCTCGAGATTGCCGGGGCGGCTCGCCGGACAGCCGCGATGATTGACACGTATCCGAACGGGGGAACGTTGACCAGACTTGTAGGTGAGAATACGTCGTAGAAATTTGGGCAGTCTGCAGAAACTGGCTGAAGCGTCCCTCGTATGACGGTCGCATCGGACGTACATAAGGCTGTCTGCGGACATCTTCGAGGCATGCACATCCGTGCTTCGAACATGCTCGAAGTATGTCCGCAGCAAGCGCCTCGTCTTTTGTGGGATCTATGAGAAGTGGGACTGCGGCTCGACGCCTTACTTGTATACTTACTTTTTAAAGCGCAGCTCTTAGGCGCCCGTTTCCGGCTTGAGCGGCGTCGGCGTAACCGCGCGGTGCATTATGGGTAAATTTCCCCGCTAAATTTAGCGGAAATATTTCCCCGCAATATTTAGCAGGAAAAAACTCTCCGCCAAATTTAGCTCTTGGAAATTTAGCGCAAAATTTTCCCTAAATGGGAGGCGAGCAGGAGAGGAGAAAGGGCATAGCCTCCTCTCCGTACCTTTCCCTCCTCCTCCTCAAGAGCTGCGCTCTTATTCTGCGTTACAGGGGATTGTAAACGTCTTTCTTTTTTCTTTTTTTTTTGGTAACCAAGTAACGACTTAGTCACTTTTTTTAGAGGACGAACGAGTAACGCATTTTCGTTACTTTTGATGAAGTAACGGAACTTAGTTACTTTCGGAGGAGAACGTGTGCAACACAAGTACCGCACATTGTTCTCTCCCATGATCGCACCTGTAATTTGCCCCCCCCCCCCCCCAAATCAAAATCCTGGCTACGTGTCTGTCATATGACTACCTAGCGCACAGAACGCTAAGCAGGCAGAGCCGGGACGGCGGGGAAGCCTCCAAGATGGAGCGGAACTGCACACGGCCACCTAGAGGTGGCGCTAATAATGCATAAGGTCTATTATCCCCGGATAGACGCGCTGAAAAGCGAGGATATATTAACAACGACAAACACTGGAAGTGGCTACGGCCTCATAAACACGCCGCGGTCAGAGTAACGAGAAAATGACGCGTTACTTTCAAGCTGACGTAACGCGTTCTTTTCTAATTGCCGTAATGAGTAACACACTTGCATACTTTGCGAGTGAGTAACGAATAGCGGTAATTAATTACTCTGTTTCAGTAACGTGTACCTTTTTGACTTCGAGCGACGACCGTCGTCCTTTGAATGTGAGACGCGATATTCGGTGCGAAACCTGATTCACACGATGCGATTTCGCTCGCGATTTCACAGCTGCGGCGTTGAGTACCCTAGCCTCCATCGCGCTTTTTCTGCCGCACGAACGACGTCGCAACTGCGAAATCGCAAGCAGAATCGCACCGTGTGAATCGGGCATGACGGATAACCATACCGCGGTGGGCTTATACCTTTGGGATCGATCCGCGTTCGCTACGAAGCATCAGAACAAAAGCTATACAACCTTGCGGGATCTTACTCGCATATATGCTGAAATAAGCTGCGGACAGTTGATGACGTGCATGGATGCGCAGGACCATGGCCTGATAGGACGTAAAACGAGTGTGCAAGTGAAAGCATTCATATGTACTGAGAAGAATAGCAGGTTTTGCTCTTGAGGCCTCATGTTGCATTTTACTCGGGAACACCCAACGCACACCTATAAGAGGGCCAAGTAATGAACCACTTTTTTCGAAATAATTATTTTCTGTTGTGGGCTAATTAGCTACGCGCGCACGTTGATCCACCCTGCAATTAGTGAATCTTGGCATTCCGTGTTGCACGCTCAACAAGGATAAGAAAAATTAATAAAAAAACGTGATGCGAGCGAAAATATTGTTTCTATTTTGTCAGTGCTTTCGGTGTCACCCCCAAAGATTCTCGTTTTCCACCGCATGGTTTAGGAACGCTCAGATAATCTTCCGCCAACTTGGGGTCTTCACCATTCGATTCGTTTTGGTCGCATATCTTAAGAATTGCGTCATCTATAAGAAACCTCCTTCAGAGCGCGGCCACCTCGGGTGGAATTCAGACCCGTCAACTATGGCATCTGTACACCGCGGAACTTTGCCTCAGAACCACCGAAACGGCAAGGGGCGAACTGGACGCTTACAGAAAATAAGACGGTATCGTTGATCTTACATGACTATTTTATTAACGTGTTTTGTAACACGATCCAGGAGAACGAGCTCATGGATCGCGCTTTTGTCTCCAGTTCTTCCTTTCCATCACTGAACATTCGCTAGAAACAACATTGTAAATGAAGATTCGAAGTCGTTGGTCCTCAGATTTTCCAACTTCAGGCCAATTAAACGGACAACAAGTAAGTTGCTAGCGTCGTTGTCTGTTAAACTGTATCTTCGTTACGTTGAGTAACGAAGGAACAAATATGGATCAGTTACTGTACTTGTGGACAGCTTTCTGCTGGCATTTCCTACAAGACGAAGAGTGCGCGTGAACAGCTTTAGCCACAGAAAGTTGACCACGTGTATGGCCGTTCCATTAACCCTCGTGCACGAAAATGATGCTTCGCTGCTACTAAGCACCGAAGTTCTTTGGTCACCTGCCATCTTTGTTTTGGTACTGGCTCCCAAAAGTTTGGGTAGTCGTCGTCTGGTGGATTTTTGAGGAAACCCCAGCGTGAAAATACTCGCATCTTCGACCACTCTCGCCAGCAGTGACGTCACACGATACACTGATCTGGCGTTTTAGCACAAGCACGCACGAGGAGCTGAAAATCGGCGAGATGACGCGGTTTCCCCCCCCCCCTTTTTTTTCCCCCTTCCCCATCCCGGATTAATGAAAGGGATCCCGCGCGATCTCGCGAGACTCCTCCCCATCTGCGCAAGAAGAAAGACCGACAGCAGCTCTCGGACGTCGGCGGCCATGCCTGGAACGACGTCCGTCGACTGCATACCAGAACGAGCTCGCAGCCGAATTTACGACTTCAACAACGAGTTTTCTGCTGCCCCACGTCGACGGGAGGGAAAAAGTCCTTCCCCCTCTCTCCTTCTTCCTCTCACCCTCTCTCTCAGTCTCGCGCATCCCTCGCTTGTTTATGAAGGCGCGAGAAGCGTTACGCATTGGCGTCGTAAATTCGACGCGAGCTCCGGCCAACGCGCGTCCGGAGCAGGAGGGAAGGGGAACGGGGAGAGGCTGTTTCATTCTTTAAACGGTGTGCCTACGACGAGTTGTACTTTGTACATCGACGTCGTAAACGCTGGTCCCCCGCCGCCGCAAGCGCGGCACTGGAAACCTTTCGCATAAATCGGCGCGGCTGGTGATCGCGTCTCCCAGCAAAACCGAAAAAAAAAAAAGTTATAAACGAGTAAGGAAATAATAGCTGCGGCAGCGTTGGCTCGGTGGAGGCAGCTCCAAAGTTTTCAACGAATTTGTTTATTATTGAATCGGTGAGTAGCGGAAATTATTTATAGCGCGAAGGGGAGAGAGAGGGAGTTCACATCCGGGCCAAAATGGCACCGCTTTCAATCTCCCCGGGAAACTTTTTTCGGGAGCCGAAGATATAAGAGCCGTTTCTAATCCCGAAAGTACTCGCGCGCCGCTATTTGAGAAGTTGGGGAAAGGGTTCGAGGGAGTATTTGGTATATGCATGCCGCCTCGTGGCCCGAGGGATTAAGATTAAGCGTTCCTATTGGACGCCTCGCGACGCGGATTATCCGGACAAAAAGGGGTTAGAGACGGGTGAAGGGGTTCGAGATTTACGGGTTAATCAGGCGTCCGATGTCGATGACAATGCGGCTGTCCGGCGTGCGGGCGCTCGCTCCCTAACAAGCTGCGTCCCTCGCTCGACATGGAGTGCGGGCCGTTCGCTTTAATTGGGGCTGATCGCGGAACGGGGGATGTCACGTCCCTCCTCGAGACTCGGCGAGACTCCGCGAGACTCTATATGAGGGAAGCGGGCTCCCGCGGTTTATGGGGAGAGCGGGATCGCCGTCTCGTGTTGACGTCCTCGACGTCATTATCTTCCGAAGGAGGGGTCCGGTTACCCTAATTAAAACGGCTCGAGTTTTCAACTCGCTCGCTTTATTCGTGCATTTTGTTTGTCGGCTGGGTGCGAGCCGGGCTTTTCTGGAGCACGGTTGCTCTGAGTAGCGTGTGTTCTCAGTATCCTCTGTGCGCACTGTCTTTTAGACCGAACTTCATTCTGGCAACTTTGAGCACTACCATCATCTCAGTGTATGGTATCTGTGCCACAGTAATGGCAGGGTTCTTGAGGCTGATGGATAAAGAAGATACTACCAAGCGGAGGATATGTGAGTCGTGTACGTTCGAGACGTCGGTAGATGACGGACCGAATTGGATACAACGGCTGCATCAGCATTTATTTTGGGATATGGTCCAATCAGTTTCTTGGCGCGGGTTTGACTTTAAAGCCTTTTAATCGCGGAAACTAATTTGAGGCGCTTATGGATCGCCGCCTTGTACTGGTGAATTTTGAAACAAACCAAGAAAGAATTGTGAGGTGATCGAAAAAACAATTATAATCTGGCTACTGGCTTGCAAAAATGACGACGACCGACAAAATACAGTGCCATGGCCGCCATTAGCTTGTCCGAAAGAAAATTCTTTTTAAACCGCCAAACAACATTAAAGCTCTGTTTTTTTAAGCATTGTTTTGGTTTGTTTTGTCACTAGGCTTGTTCGGTATTATCAAAGGAGTATAGGAAGGGAACACGAGTCGTTCTTTGAAAAGTGTGGAGATAAAACGCAGAAGGGCACTCACTTCCTGAAAAAACAAACATCGCCGCCATTATGGTGCCTGGCTCCATAATCTCCTGGCTTCCCAGCCAGGAGATTCACGCTCTGGTGAATCTCCTGGCTCCCCAGGCGATTCACGCTCGGAAGTCCTGAATATGAATACGGCAAAATTGAACCATTGACCAGGACGTAGCCTGTACTAATGTTTCACGATTTCAAAGGCCTTGAAACCGAGATGCCTTTATAAAATCGACGTATCAGAACATGTGAATTGCGGCACGCACCGAGTCGGGATCGCGAGCTCTATTCGATGATTCTATAGACCCCTTTGGTAACACTGCCCTCTTTTGGCTGCTGTGGGATCCCTGCACAATGGCCGACTAAAACGGCAAGGTTAAGGCACACTTTATGCGGTCGGTTGAATGAGGGTAAAAACACATCCACAGAAAAGGGTGACGAGCGCTGTGATGTTTCGCTTTCGACGATGTTCGATTAGGTCTTCGGCTTCTAGCGTTGGCCGCCCTCCGACGTTCGCTATCTTATGGAATGGCTTTCACTTTCACGATGTCAATTATTCCGCCATTGTGCGGTGGTTTCAACCTTCGAATAATCAGCACGTGACTTTCCAAAGGGGTCTATATTGGCTTTTAGTCTAATGGCGTTTACAGTGCCTTAGAAACAGGGGTGTTGATAACCGGAGAAAACGACGATGACAAGCTTCGATGCCCCACTGCGTAAGACATGTTGTCCCAATAGTCGCTGTCGCAAATCTTGCCATGTTAATATTTTATCGTTCTACGTTGTTTTGAAGTTAAACCTCATGTCACGCGTGCTTACCCGTTTGTTGTGCGTTCAAACAACCCCGTATAAAAAGTTCAGTAGAAAAAGAACCGTAATACCGGCGCGTCACCCCATGAAGATGTGCGGTCCCGTTCGGATGACGTCATGGCGAGTCCTCCGCTCTCTCCCGACAGAGTAGCTTCCCCGCGCAGCCCTGGTGTAGCGTGGCGAAGTTGGCGTGCGGCGTCTCCGTCGGCGACAAGAAGGAATCCGTTTAATCCGGACCAGCCTCTTAATTAGAAATGTGCTCCTTTTTCGTTTTCTTTCGTTGGCGTGTGTCCCGCGCTCATGTCGACACGGTGTCGGCGTAGCTGGCCTGGATTAACGCCGTGTGTCATCGCTCCAGGGGGATCCCAGCTCGCTAATCATCGGCTCGGATTTGCGGGCGTAGCGCGGGATCGGAGGATGCGTAATCAGTGCACGTGATGTACCAGATGAAGCTCACGAAGCTCACGCGTGCGACCGGTCCCCGTGGCGAGGACGTTGCGTTCTTCTCGCATAATTCGCGGGCATCTCGATTTTCGCGATACAGCCAGCAGAGTTGCGACGTTAGCGAATAGAAGGGCCAGAACGAACCACGGCCCTGAGTTTCTTCAGCTGTCTTTCAATCGAGCTTAGCACTTGACGTTACGAGGTCCAGAGAAGGCGTACAGACGGGGAAGAACCAAAACTTTTACGCTTAAAAACACTGGAACACGAAAATGTTTTCGACATTGTCGAGTTGCACCCATCGCATTTGAATATATGCGACTCGTGTTGTGGTGTCGTCGGGGACCTACTGCCTCGTCTTCGCCCTTTGGTGCCGTACGGGCGCGCGGAGAGCGTAAAAAGAACAATCCCACTTTTCCGTTCACGCCTGGCCGAGGCCGCGAACGTTTTCGCTGCACATTTGGATAGGTGCAAGTTCCCCTTTCCTGTATGCTTCACGCTTTGTTGGCGTCACCTCTTTTGAAGGGGCGGAAAAAAAAAGCGTCATTTGATTGTTGTTTTTGTCATGTAAAGGTTAACTTTTGTCTGTTGATATTAAAAACACTGGCTAGGTGAAGCGAGCCGCCGCCCGATTTAAAGGATTGAGCAATATTCATGCTTCTATTCATTCGTTGCAAATAGAGTTGCCCGATGGTTTCCTGATCTGGTCCGGTTGCAGTCTCTTGCGATACACGAGCAAAGTCTAAATGTTTGGACCGAAGTAATTGCTGACTGGACAATGAACCCTTCCAGCGCCTCTCTGTTAACTGATATGTATGTACATGTTTGTGTGCATTACCGCCTCCGAGATGTTGGTGAGCCCAAGAAGAAATAAACGTTGATCGATTGTCCGATTGATTCGAAGGAATAATTTCTGTCTCGGCCGTCTTCCAACTAGGCATCGAACAAAAGTAGTGACATGGGTCGCAACTTTAATCATCTCGCGCATGAACTGCCGCTCTCGCCCTTCGCCGTGGCGTTGCTTGCATAGTGCTGCGCGCGATCGTTGGAAGATGGAGTGCAGTGTCGCCGGATAAGCGAATAAGTCGCGAGTTAATAGAGGGGTTACCCTTTCGCGGGTGATGGAGCGAGTAGACTCTCGGCGACGATGTCTCGTTTTTTAATCTCGCCGCTGCTCCGTCTATGCCGCCGTCTGCGCCCCGGTCGTGGCTGGCATCGCCCGTTCGCCGATCGGTTTCGGACCCGGCGACGTTGTGACGTTAGAACAACATAGCAGGCGAGTTCACACATGACGGCGCCTCCAACATCGGGAGAACACGAGACTGACGGGGCCAGAAGCAGAGTCTCAATTCTGCGTGACAGTAGTGCGACGGCAATATTTGGTATATCATATGTACCGGCCGGTGTTTTGCTATTATGTTAGCTTTCAGACATCGCGAGGAAAGCGAATTGGCTGTGACCTTAATCTCCAAAGCTTTTGAAGCGCAATCGCGTTTAATTGTGTGTCGAAGACATTAGACGTCACTGGACGTTATAGTGTCAGTCGTTGCGTCGCGTTGCACCTCGACGTTGTCACGTGACACTGTGATGTCACTTGACGTTATGGACGCACGAACTGCTTCAAAGACGTTTAACGAGCCTATAATTTTATTGACTTCAGCTTACTCAGCTCCGACTCTTCAATCTGCATGGATCAGCAGCTGGTTCATTCTCCGTCTGCTGCATGACGGATCGGCGGCTGAGACGTTAACGAGAATGGGCTCCCCCAGCTTTAACTGACTCGTGCCTGGCAATGACACCGGCAAAGGCAGGCGGATAACCTCATCAGCTCCCCCTCCCCCAGTGCAAGTAGGCAACAGCCTAGCGGTTATGAATCCGGGCGTATACCGCCTCTCTCATTCATTCATTATTACGGACGATAAGATCGAAGTGACTACAGCCGACCCCCTTGAAACGCAGAATGAGTCGAATAATGGTTCTGGAATGTCCAAATGAAAACAACGATAGATTTATATCCTTGCAATTAAATTTACTGAGGCTATTTTCGCTGAGGCCGTCTGCAATGTGAGCAGTACTCATCTTGACTCCTTCGAGGGGAAAAAAAAAGAAAAAAAAAACTACAGCACTATATGTAATAAAAAAAACGGCCGTGCATTTGTCTTGCTTTATCGCCTGACTGAAGCATTGTTTAGTGCTGGTAGCTCGTGCCAGCACTGTAAAGTAGAACCGATCGTCACTATATGTTTACATTTACGGAAGTCAATATTGAACCGGAGCAACCCAGAGGGTGCGGCGACCGCTAAGAAAGATATATGGACATGACTGCATGCATAGCCCTTGTTTTGTCCACTGTGTGTTTAATTTTTATGCGTCCACGGGTAAAAAGGTTATACCTATTTTCACAGCAGGGTTGAATTGTTACTTCGTGTTCTCAAAGCCATGTGTGCGTAAACCAACCAAAACATGTTCCAAACTTAGAATACGCAAAAGTTGATACATACTATCTTTAAAAAAAAAAAGAAAAACACGAGAGCATATACTTTACATAAATATATATGACTTTGTTTAAAGCATATGTTCAGATTAAGTGCGATAAATACCCACGCCTTATCGTTAAAAAAAGGACATTTTGCATTTTGCATTTGTGAATGCAAAATGCAAGAAACTGTGCGGGCACGTACATCATACAGAACCGTCTTAAGCGACCGTGGCAAAAAAAAAAAGACAAAGAAAAAAATAAAAACAGAAAACGCCTGGCATGTTAGATAAGCAAATAAGAAAAAAATCGTCTTCTGGAGTCGCTGGCATTGAACTCTCCACCGTTTGGCCATAATCGCCTTTCGCGTGCCGCTGTCTTCGTCTACCGCGCGAGGAATCTGGGCATGCGCAGTATAACTCTCTTCCGCGAAATACCCCAGCCCAGTGATAGCGGCTGTAGGGACACGTTGTGTAGACAGACGAGTTGAGGCTGGTTCACACACCGGCGACTGCTTGCAACCGAGTGCCTCAAGACTCCTTGGGACCTCTTACGACGAGAGAAGAACACACTGGCGCCATCTATCGGATAGCCGCGGAATACTCGGAATTTCTCTATATTTCCTATTATTTCCGCGCATCCTTCTTTCTTTCTTGGCTCGAAAATCCCTTTAGAGGATGTTATAAACAGCGATTTTGCACAAATTGTACGCACATTCGGTCTCACACATACCGCAAAACCCTTCGTTCTAACGAAATGCAGTTTCAGAACCAAGTCATAGATGGCGCCAGCGTGCTAGCGTGCTCTCTCGTCGTAAGAGATCGCGGGAACTCGGTCGTAAGCAAACGCGAGCGTGTGAACGGTCTTCGAGAACCGTGCTGCGGCGGCGGTAAACACGCCACGTTCGCCGTTGCGTCGCAGCTGGATGCAGACTCGAGTGCGGTTGTTGCTGACGAGCCGCGACGCCGTGCTCGCTCGTCGGAGAGGGGGGGGGGGGGGCGCTCGGAGCCGCATGATGGATTGACCGCTGTCGCGCGCATTTGTCGTCGACTGCTTAACTCTGCCTTCTTTCCTCCCACCGGCTCCCTCCTCCGGGCTTCGGGGCTAGTCCCGAGATTCGCGAATTACACGCCCTCCTGAGCCTCGGTCGTGTTCGTAACGATATTTAAAAAAATAATAATAAAGCGAATGAGAGGATGCGAAGTGTCGCCGAAGATGCCGGAGTCGTTCGTAGCGGAAAACGCGTTTAGGGGAGACATTATCACTCGCACGAAATACACTAAATGTTTCTCACACGCACGCAGCAACGCGCTGCTCTGACGTCACGCCGCGGCGGTGGCGCTGCTGTCGGCACGGCGCATGCGTAGACGCGTCACCTTTACGCCAATCCGGTTTCTTTTGCACGGACCATTCTTTGGTTTCGGCAAAGGCGAACTTGTTTGTAAACAACGTGGTGGTCTAAGAGGAATATACACGTGCTAAAGCTTCCGAGAACACTTGGGCTCTGGGCATTCCTTTTTGATCGTTCTTGTTCGAGAGCTGTCACGGACAGCTAAAGGAAATGTAGGGTGGGGCGAGTCCATTAGCCAATCAGATTGTGTCATTAAAGGGAAACTGAAGCGGTTCTGTGTGTGAGAAAAAAAACACTTAAGCTGGCTCCATTTGGCCTCCAAAACCACACACATTAATGTTTTTTTTTTTTTAATTGGGTGCGCGGAGGTTACGGGAAACCATTTTCAAAGTACCGCCGAAGCGCCTACTTTTTCCCGGAGCGTGATGCGATAACAGGAGTTTGGGAATCTCCGCTCTCGAGCATCTTCAGCGCCTATCAAAGCTATCTATGCACGCGCACTCTCGCTATTTTCGAAAAGGTAAGAAAAAGATGTCGCGACTGGTGTCATTGGGGGGGATATACCTGGCAAGCTCGTGATTGCACGCGTTGCCCACACAGAGCGACACGTGCTCTCCGACCGAAGGATGTAAGTATGAAGTAACGACTGATCGGAGGTTTTTCGCGTTTTCTCGCCTTTAGTTGCATCTTCGGGGAAAAGTAACATCCTGATTCACGGGATAAAAATAATCTAGAGTTCACTTCTAACTCATTTTTCTCAAGAACCTCTTGACCTTCTCTTTAAGACTGCCGAAGAACCGAAGTAAGAAGTGTGAACAGGATTAGCCCTGTGCTTCTTGAGCTGACCGTGACGCTAATGAGAGTGAGCGGAGATCGACATACGGAACGAAAAAAGTTTCTGCCTCTGCTTTTCTGCACAAACAAGAAGCTGCGTGGCCCTGGAAAAAGCATGGCGCTGCAGCGACCGTCTCTCTCGAAACGTTACCGGTCTTACCGTGCACTACTGGTATACCAGTTATTGTAACTTATCTATACATGCACGGTATGATAAGGGGAATATGCATTATATAACACAACATGAAAAAAATATTTTTATTATTGGATTTTTATGAGCCTTGTGGATGATCAATAAATATTTAGCGTCGATAAGTTTGCTTTCAATTCAATTCGATTCGGTGTATTTTCAATAAGGTTCCCATGCGTATTACTGAAAAATCAGATGGACCCATAGCCAGTTGGCTAGTTTAGGTCCATTAAAATAAGGCACCTGAGACGTCGATTGAGCAACACAGGTTATTAAAAAAACTAAACGGAAATACTACGATAAGAAAAGTTAGAAAGTAAAACAGCGCAAAATATCGACACACAAGAAGAAACAAGAAAGGCACAGACACAGTGCTTTGTCTGTGCCTTCCTTGTTGTGTCTCGTTGTTTTTGTCTGTTTGTTTCTTTTTGTTTTGCGCTGTTTTACTCTGTACGATGATCAACCAACTAAACCCAACTTTCTGCCTTGTTAAAAAAAAAGAAAAACAACTGTACAAGGAGAGTTGTCGAATCGCCATACTAATTTCACGAAACTAAGAGGTATGAGGGTGAAGGTGATTTAAGAAAGCAAACGGTAATGTTTTAGAGCTGGGCTAAAATTTCTGCACGGCGCTTCTCTTATGCACGGGCAGCTGGATCAACGCTTATCTCTCCACCGATGCAGAAGCTCCCGAGCCTTACCTGTAGTGATGGATCACTTAATTATCGAGGCCTGTCAATCTGCATTTAATAAAAAATCCTGCTACTCAAAAATATTAAACTATGTTGTTGTTTTGGGGTTTTTTTATGTTATAATTTAGCGCAGCTGCCGCTACCACAAGCCTTAGCCTTCCAGCCGCGCGACGCCGTGATATTTTCGAAGGTTTTGCTGCCGGTGAGGTCTCCTCCAAACGTCTCGGAGTCCTCTCTCCTGCCTCTTTTGTTCTCTCTATTTTCGCAGTTGCGTAATGTCGCCGACGGAGCTCGCGGCGCAGGTGTCATGGCAACCTGCGAACTCCCTTCGACCGTGGCACGCTTCACTTTTCGAGGCTAAATCAGAGTTAGCTTCGGTACGAATGCAATTCTGCATTAAAAGTAAACGGCCACTTTTATATAGAAATCTGCGCTGGAAGCCTGACTGCTGTAGCAGGCCGGGCTCGACTCCTCCCGCCGCTGGGCTCACGCAGTAACACCTAGAAGACAAGGCCTGTGCCTTTTCCCCAAAACCGTCATTACAAGTGGGTCTTCAGAATAGTGGATGGCTGGGCTAGTTGGTTAGTGGACATAACGAAAGAAAGCGCAAAAAGGACAGGGTGCTAGATGCGACGAAAAGTAGTGCGTGCGACCAGGTCTGCTGTATTAGTGTCGCCCCGTAGGTACACGTGTGAAGACCAAAATCAACTGAAGTTTATTATCGATGAATACCCTTTGTGAGTGTACGCGACTGTAGTCATTGCATTTCTGCGTCGCGTGCTCGTATGACTCATGTGGTGGCAGTTTATCAAAAGATAACTCCATGCTACGTGTTGCAGGGCTGGGCACTTCATTGATTAACCTACCGATTCATCGATTAATGCTTTGATCGCGATTAATAAACCGATTAATCGGTTAAAAGTTTGACTAACAAAAAGTAATAATTCAACGCATTCACCGCGCAGACGTGGACGAGTGCACCTGTAGGAAGGCAAACTTTAGGGGAAATTTTGACGTAACGTCGACTGTAGGCGCGAGATTTGTAGCACTAAACAGGTGGGGAAGGTTATACGTGTCCCTATAACTTCAACGCCGTGCGATTGTCCGTTTAGCGCAGCAGGGACTGTTGTGAACATCAAGGGAGTTCGTTGTTGGCGGAGAATGTCAACGAACCTCTTTGCTTCTGCGGCTGAAGTAATAATTTGTGAGTGTGGGTGTCTTTTGACTGTTGTCAACTACGCTTCAAGGTTGATTTAAATTCGAAAATGTACATTGCGCCGTTTATCACATGTTCATCATGAACAAAACAAAAAAACATAATTTTTTTGTACTTTTTGAACTTTTATGCGTGGAAATGAACGAAAGCGATAAATCGATTAATTAATCGATTAATGGATGGCGATGAATCGGGTTAAAGTTTTTAATCGACGTCCAGCCCTAGTTTCTTAAGGCGTCGTCATGGTTGGATGTATTTTTTCACCATATAGGATGGGAGTGTGTGTGTGTACGAAACTGTCTTATGACTTTCGAATCGCTTAATTAACATTAGTTGCCAATTATCTCTTCTGTGTGTGTGTGTGTGTGTGTGTGTGTGTGTGTTTGTGTGTTGTGTGTGCGTGTGTGTGTTTCTGCCGTTGTCTGTGTGTGGTGTGTGTGTTTTTTCTTAAATCCTTGTCCCAGTTCTTTCTGCGCTTTCTTCCATAATGGCTAGTGGATCCACGCAGCGACTTGCTTCAGCGTCGCCACCAGCGAATCTTGCAGCGTCGAGCTCGACGCCAGCAGACGGCGACCCAGGACGGACACGTCTTGGCGTCTTGTCGAGCTGCTTCAGCGTGTTTGCCGCTTGGGGCTGGTCGGGGATCCACGAACGATGACGTCACGCGCAGGCCTTATCTTCCAGGTGGTGCTGGCTCGGGTCGGCCGTGTGCCGAGTCGAATGGAGTTGAAACAACGTGTCGATCGACGCTTCCCTGCCTCTCCCGACTCCCTCTCCCCGGAAAGGGCGGCGGAACTCCGACGTGAAAGGACGGGAGCCGAGAATGGAGAATAAATGAAAGTGGTCCAAGAGAAGGGAGGGGGCGCGAGCGGGGAGTCATCAAAGGTAAGACTCGGTGGCGGCGGTTTCCCGCCGCGCCGTGCCATATTGGCACGTAGCGGAGTTTGCGCTGATTGATTGATCGGAGGAAACGTTAATTTTGCGACGGCCGTAACTAGGTCTATAGCGCTGGAAGGGAAGAAGGGAAGCAGAAAATCGAAAGAAGACACATTCGCTCCTTCATTTTTTGTTCGCATGCTTTTGCCGCTTTATGTTTTTTTTTGTTTGTTTTGTTTTGCTTTTCAGTTGAAATTTGAAATAAACGAGGAAAGTTGGGATTAAGCTGAAGCAAGGCGCCTTTCTTATTGGTGACTTCGGCGCAGCTTTCTTTCAGTCTGGCTTATGCTTTCACCGGCAGGTGCTTTGAAGTTGTTGTGTAAGAACAAATAAAATGACTGATGTTAAACAAACACGAGAACTTCTTAACGAAGAAAGACGACGGGCAATGTCAGCGGTTCTCTTCGCAAGAAAGCTTCCTTTTCTTGAATCTATATCAACGTGTGTTGAAAAAAAAATTATTCGAGGGACCGATATTTCACGTCAACGTAGTCTGGCACGAAGCTGTAACACCGCTAGGAACCGTACCATGCACCTGTCGCGTCGGTACGTTTCTTCGTAATACCATGGAAAGTTCATGAAGCGGGCCAAAATACGAAGATTTCAAAGAGGAACTCGTTTCGCTGGAGATGAACATGTAGTCACTTTGCATGCTCTTCCACGAACCTTAAGCCGAGGTCACACTGCTTCTCCAGTGTCTGTAGACCGTCTTTTGTGTCATCTTTGTATGTATTTTGTGTGACCACGGCTGTAGTTTCTCCGTTGCACCCATCTACATCCGCAGTTTCGTCATCGGGAGCTTGTTACTCGATTTCCCAAAAACGAAACAAAACGAAGCGGACCCGAGTTTATAGGGCATGCGTCTCTACGCAAGAAAAAAAAACAAAGAAAGAAAAAACCTGTCTTCGATAGGAAGACACTCTGCCGAACAGATGCATCAAGCGGGAAGCTGGTCATGCGAGTGTTTTCTCTCGTTTGCCCGACTCCGGGGGTCACGACTCACGACCGCCGCGGCGTGCATACTGTCCGGCTCCGTCGAGGCAGCGGCGCCCCGAAAAAAAAAGCCGAGGTTGGAGCGAAGCGCAGGTTTTCTTCTCCATATTCCGGAGGCTGGTAGCGCACCCGGGGAGGGAGGAGCGAGCGATGTATCGGTGGATAAACAAAAGCGGCGAGAAAAAAGGGCACCCGCTGGGAGACATTCTTGTTTAGTCTGGTGTGAAGCGGCGTCGGCCCCCCTCCTACACGACATCCATCTTCTTCCCCAAACGGGGGGACCTTTCCAGGGAGCGCGGTCCCCTCCCCCCTCTCTCTCTCTTCCGATGCCTCGCCTTCTGTCTTCCGTCGGACGTCTTTGTTCCTCGCGTCGCCTCCTCGACAAAGTGAGTACCTCGGGTTGGGCTCGTGCTCCCGGTGCTCGCGTCCCGGACTCCTCCCTCGGAGAGGGAGGATGGATGCTTTGAAGTGTGTGCAGTAGTATACTCTCGCGGTAGGACTCTTTCTTTTTCGGTCGAGGCTCGCTAAATAAAAAATGTACTCGGCCGTAGTTCCCGCAAATAAAAACAAATACTCTTCTTATTGACGGGGGAGCGGGCACCTTAGAGCCCCTGGTGACGCGCTCTGGTGTGTTTGTCCTTCTCGAAGATGAAGCACTTCACTTTTTTATTGTTTGAACACGAACTGTAGATCTACCGACACCGTTTTTGCGGACGGTGAGTTAGTATGTATAGACTTCACCAGAAAATTGGCGTTTACTTACCTAAACGAGGCTTGTCACGGGAAATGGAAAGCACGGTGTTATTCAGGCCTCCTGTCCATAGTTGGTTTCACCCTATACATTGGCAAAGAGCGAGCGCCACAGCTCCCTGGAGCTAATCAGAGCGGAGGAGAGAAACACGTGACAGCTCTCCGCAGGAGGAGTATTGGCACACCGATCTCTACCATAGGGGGCTGGATGGCGCTTAGCTGGCTCTCCGAGCCTCGGCGCAAGTGAAGCCACCCCGGAAGTTCGATGCTTGTCCCGAAGTCGCGGGCGTGCGGTGTCGGGCTCCTAGTGCATTCAGTCGATATTTTGGACCATGCTTTTCGTAAGTCTTTGATTGGGATTTACCATCTCCTCGTCCCGGATTAAATCCCGAGAATGAGGCATTTGAACTTGGGGCATATTCGTCAACTTCGATCAACTATAATTCTCAAAATGTTTACATTGAACGGCTTCCCATGATACCCTTCTTGGGTCCGCAGGCGCTCCTAACTGCGCAAACAAGCAGGCTCTCTCTTTGAGGGAACAAGCGATGATCCAGCGCCACCTCGACGCTTTTCGAAACAGTACCGGGAAGTGGCGGCAAAGCCTACCAAGCGCTTTCAACTTCCGGGACAAGCCGCTAACTTCCGGTGGCTTCCACACCTGCCTGCTCAATCGCGCCATCCAGCCCCCGCTAGTGGAGATCAGTGAGGGCATGTCGACGATATGCTGTCAGGTGTCCGCTTGGTCCCGCTGATTGAATCAGTGGGGCCGTAGCCTTCACCGTTTGTCCGCCACGTTCCGGTGCGAAACAGAGTATAGTCGACGGCGTTTCGGTTTGTCACGTCGTGTCACGGTGTCACCTCTTGTCGCATCGATTAGCCAGTGTCGAAAATACCCTTTTTCGTTTGTCCTCGTGTCTTGACTGAGCGTGGCGCTTGCACGGGCTACTTTTTTTCTTACCTTCGTTTGTGTCGAATTCTATAAGGTTTCGCTTATGGTGTACACCTAAACGAGGTTAGACTCCGTGCTTTATGCGTAGCATATAATTAGTTATAGGCCCCTGTCAACGTGAGAGATTGAATCCTCGTAATGGAATGCGGGAGGCCTAAAGGAGTGCCCAGCTATTGCTTCTTTTCACTGAAAAAGATCAAAACGCACCATAACAGAATGGAAGAACCTGCCTCCTTAAATACTTTACTTCAGTCCCTAATGTACTTTAATCAATTTAACACCCTCGATGCGTGTAACGTTTGTTTATATTTTAGCACCCCCCCCCCCTACCTCCTCCGGGCACGTTCTTTGTTGCACCATATTATATCTAGTATTTTATGATGTTTTGTGCAACTTTTTGTCGTATTGTTCACTAGCTGGGTGATCTAGCTCCGCATAGCTAAATTAAGCATCCGTTCTTGCTTGAGCGAGAAGTATTGACCCCCAGTACAGTGGCGTCACAAAGGGGGGGGGGGGCGGCGGTGGACAGCCCCGGGTGCAGCGCTCTTCAGGGGGGTGCCGCGGCGGGCCACGAGAGCGGGGGGGGGAGCCGCGGTGGCCGTCACGCGAGCGGGGGGAAAGGGGGGGTCGCGGCGGCCGCGCGTGTGTGTGTGGGGGGGGGGGGGGGGGAGCTCACGGCGGGCCACGCGAGTGTGTGGGGGGTGGGGGGGGGTGGGGGTCGCAGGCTACCGCCCCGGGTGCCAGCTGGACCCTCGTGACACCACTGCTCCAGTAGTCCTGTGAGCAAATGTACGAATAAAAAAAAATCTCAGCTCGCACGTTGTTCATTTGCGATGCAGCCTTTTTTCGATACAGAAATGTCTCTCTGAGTCCGATATACAAACTGAAAACCAGCACGGCTTAGTTAATACCGCGAATACCTCTATTACGCGCGCAGACTAGGCGGGTACCGAATGACGGCTCGATCGCGAGGTGAACCCTCGTGAGGTTGGTACGGGCGGATGCCAACCGCAGAGCAGAGGCAACACCGACTCCCGGCTCGGAGATGGGGAAGACGGAGAAAGAAGAGGTGCGGATGCAGTCCCACGGCGTCGTCTCGTTTTCCAGCGAGCGTCTCGTCTTAGTGACAGCAGAACCGCGGCTCTCGGAACAGACGGCCGACCTCGATTTAGAACGACTCGGCTGGCTTCCTTCCGCTTGTCGAAGCCCCTTTCGCGGAGAGGGCGAAGCGGCTGTAAGTGTCGCCGGCGTGTCATGCGGGGCTCGTTTTGTCGACTTGCCACGCTTCTCCGCAGCCGCGGAGCCGTGTCTCGTATTTTCTCCAACAGAATGTCTCGTTCCGGACCGTGCATTATGGCCTCCCCCTCTCCCTGCTTTCTTCTTCTTCTTCTTCGTGGGTCTCTTCGTTTTGTGGTTTCTTTTTCCGGGTCTGAACTCCGCGGTTTGAACGAACGGCGGAGGGCGGGATAATGGACTCCCAAGTCGGGGCGCGCGGTGCTCCGCGAATGTAGCGAGCAATTACGATGAAAAAGGATGGAGCGCTTGTCCGCGTCGCTTTCGAGGGTCTGCGGATCCCGCCGCCGAGCCTCGGGGCGGTAGGTCTTCCTTCCGTATGGGAGTCTCGCTACGTTCTGGCTGGATAGTGCCGAGACAATACGGAACCCGTGTTACTCTGTCTGGGACAAAAGTCGGTAAATGGACCGTGACGCCTGTTCGTGCTACACCTCGGATTTCGTGTTGCATATGCGTGACGGAGGAACCAGAGGCGTGCACCACTTTTAGATGGTGGGCCCTAACGTCGGTCGAGACCTTGGTATCCCCTCATATGTCGAAAGGATGTCCTATATGTTTTTTCTGGAGCCACTCAATGCGCCAAGTTTAGAGTATCGGCACTCCATTCTTCGATGGCTTCCTTGTGTTTGTCACTATAGTAAAGAGCGGGCGCCACCGGAGATCGTTACGATTCTAAAGTGTGACTTCCTGAGCTTGAGGTGATACCGTGTTGCTCTGTCGCGGACAGTTCTAGCATTTCTGGAGGACGGAAACCCGTTTCCTGCTATTTCGAGTTAGGTGACTGGCAGCCATGATTTTAAGACCCCAAGATAATTCAGGTGTCGTTACTCTGAACTGGAGCTTACTTAGTGGTATTAGCTTAGCTTGGACACTCCTGCTATTAGCTTGGACACTCCTGCTATGATCCCGGAGAGATTACACCGGCAGTGCGAGGCAGTGAACCTCCCGTGTAACACTAGTGCGTGGTGCACGTTAAAGACCCCAGGCTAGCTGTTGTACTGCATTGGCTAAATTTCTCATCTACAGCTGAGAATCAAGTCGCCCGTTTATGCAGACTGAGCTCTAGGCGGTATAAACATACACACACACACACAATTCTCTTCTTTTTTTAATCTTTCGAAGTAACGGCATTTGTATACTGGATACCTGGATTCGGTGACAGGTTAAAAGTTCAGGGGAAACGCCCCCCACCTCTGTAACAGAGCGAACGGAGGAGTGCGTTCGCAGGAGAGGAGGTCTCTCTTCTCCCGCTTCTCCTGGAACTTTCTTAAATCCTTAACCTGTCACCGACTAGGGTCACACTTCACAACATAACAGGCCACTATCATTCAGCTCGGTCAACATCTTCGTCTTCCTAAGAATCTGATTTCTTCTCTGGGCCGGCTCGCTCGAAACGTAAACGAAAAATCTCCTTCGAGAGTCGAGATGGACTCGTGGAAAACATTGCCAAGGCGAGCGCACGAGCAGAGCATAGACCATCGTTTATGCCCTAGGCAAAAAAAGTGCCGAGTCAGGGGGCTGTGGACGCAGGCCATTGAACCAGGCTTCTGTGATTCCGCTTAAAAAGCCGCTGCGCCGCGTGCTGAGAACGCGTACCAAAACCCAGCAGACAAAGGTAACAGCACGCCGAAGACGAATATTGCGAGGGTGCAGTTTGCACCTGTCGTATTGCCCAGCTGTGCCCTGGTTCATGTTCCCGACTTAGCCGGAAACATAAACAGCTATCGATGAACCAACGCGATGTAAACATGTCCAAAAAGCTGCAACGTCGACGAGGAATAATACCCCTCAAATTTCGAGATGAAAGAAAAACTACACTCAAGGAACAGCACCCATGCTATTAGTCACGTGTATTCTATAAAAGATAAAAAGGGCGGAGCTATTTCTAAAGAAAGCCTCTCTGCTATTGATGTCTGGGCACCCTATGGACGCTTCAGCCGACCCTTAATTTTCTGCGCTCGTCCTATTTTCGTCGGCCTTTGTTCGGTGCGAACACGGACTCGATTGTGCGAAAGGACGGCGCACTTTGGGAGGGACTGTACCGCTTCGGTGTTGAGTCGTCTCCATACACGTGTCATTTTCGAACGACACGTACGATAACCGCCCCCATCTCTATTAGTGCGCGAAAGGCCAGAGAGCTAGGTATGCCGAATAACAGTGTATCATAATAATAAAAAAAGGCAAACCAAAGAAACGGAAGTGATCCCTCTCTGATGTAGCAGCTTGCTACTTTTCCTGTGTCTCTGCTATACGCGTATAGGAAAGTGAAGTTACCCGGGGTCGTCCCACGTGCGGGTTCCGGGCCGACCTTTTGTCTAACGACGCGGACGGAGCATGCGTGTCGGTCGCCTAGCTCGGCTGGCCAGAAAAGGGGGCGTGACCGGGGCCCCGTGCGTCTCGTAGCCGGCCGAAAACAATGGCTCCTCCGAAGTCGTCGGCGTCGTCGATCTGAAACGCATTAAAACGAGGCGCCCATTCCGCCGGAGAAAAGACGCGCGGGCTCTATAGACAGCTTCGCCCGTTCGCTCAACGCCGCCGGGCCGGACTCGAAAAAGAAACACTGAAGATCCCTTTTTCTTGTTCGGGACCGTCCTGTTCTAGCCGTGCTTCTGTTTTGTGCACAGTGGCTGGCTGGTTGCCGATGCCGTTTTTTTTGAGCCTCGCCGAGAAACAACATGTAATCATCGCACAAAGATAGGTCGCCCCCCTACAATGGCGCTTCGGGCTCTTCCCCCCCCCCCGCCACCGCTCTTACCATCCTTTCGGAAGTCAGCCCACGTTTCTTTTTGTGCGTACGGTGGATGCAGCTTTGTTATTCGGGCCTTGTTTGGGAGCGAACGACATCAGAGTGCGGTCCCTCCTCTTGTCTCTTCCGTCGTTGTTGCCTTTATTGCCGGCTCGGGCCGACCTTTTATTTTATTTTATTTTTTTTCGAAGGGAAGGAAACGCGGCGAAGGAGGCAGCAAATGTCGCGGACTCTCGCAGAGACCCGCCGGCGTGTATACAATGCGCCCTGAAACAAAA
The DNA here is from genome assembly GCA_037355805.1 of Ixodes ricinus. Classification (NCBI taxonomy): domain Eukaryota; kingdom Metazoa; phylum Arthropoda; class Arachnida; order Ixodida; family Ixodidae; genus Ixodes; species Ixodes ricinus. Next base: position 36,507 of record JAZHYW010004493.1, read on the forward strand.
GGGGAGAGCCATCACTTCTCCTCCTCCTCCCTCTCCCCCTTCCCTTTGGGTAACGGTTCCCCTTTTGTGGGGGGAGGCTTTGGGACGGGGTTCAGCCCCGTAATGGAGAAATTTGACTCCTATGCCATCAGGCCAGCTTCCGCCTTTTTGAAAGTTTCCCGCGCGCGCCTTTTCCTCGCGGTCTTTTATGTCCGACCTCGCTTCCCCGGTCGGCTCTTCCTCTTGACAATTTTGTACTCGTTTTTGTTTCTCCGGTCGGGCGTGGGTGTTCGGAAGTTGACATGCCGTTCACGCCTAACCTGACGGTGCGCTGGAAGATAACGCGCTCGCCGGACAAATCATCCGCCTCCCTTTCGTCGCGTGACCCCGCTCTCTGCGCTCGGGTAGGGGGCGGGAGCCTGATCACGTGACAAAAGATACACGTCTGATTGGTCCAACGAGCACGTGGCTTCCGCCACGCCGTCGGCTTACGGGTGTTCGGTGCTGGCGTGCTATCGGGGTGCGCGCGGAACCGGCTTCCGGTTTCCTGTTCGGGCGCACGTGCGGGCTTCGCTTTTATGTACGCCGTGCATGTTGAGCCGCGTCAAACAGCGCGGAGCCTAGTTCCAGAAATTACTCGGATAATCCCGAAAGCAAACAATGTTAATACCGGACTCTGATTTTAGGGCCCCTGCCTGTTAGGTAGCACGGAATACACGCCCCCCCCCCCCCCCTTTTCCCCTCCCAAAAGAAAAAAAAAGAAAAGAAGAAGAAACTGTTTTGGGTGCGAGTTTCGCATGAGCAGCGGTCGCTAGTATCCGATCAGTGCATTCGTCGCACACTTCACTCTACTTTGTTTCGACGCAACCGTGACAGACGTCGGAAGCCTTAGCGAGCCAGTCGGAAGACGAGGTAATTAAACGGGCCAAAACCGGTTTAGGTTACGGAGATGTTAAAACCGGGGGACAACGGGCGTAAAAGGACAAACAAACGCACAATCATCGCCTCCTCTACACTAACAAAGCTCTGGCAGATCGCCATGAGAAGCGGCCGCCGAAATTGAAAATGTAGAGCGGCAGACAACGGATTGGGGGAGGAGGGATGGAGAGCCACGCGACGGTCGCCCCGCTGCGGCGAGACGCCGAAACACACTTCTCCCGAGCGATGGAATGTCCGCTCGTGCGTCCTCGCGTTCCTCGCGCTATCCGCTTCTTTGCTCGTCGGGTTTGAAAACCATGTTGCGGGTCCTCGCCGCTGCAAAAGCTGTGCGCTGACGTCCAGGTTCCCCGAGAAATGCTCTGTGCTACCAGATCCTCGCGCTTTAAATCTGCGACTGGGCTACTGTACGTTTCCGTCGTCGAACTGCCAGTGCTTTGTGAGTATAGAGGTGGGGCCTTGGTACAACACGTCTTGAAGGCAATCTGAGTTTCGGAGCGGGTTACGCCGACGACGTACAGGACGAACTCATTCTTCCCGTAGAGATCACACTGCTTCTCTCTCTATCTCGCATTGAAGGTGGTTTCAGAATAGAC
>JAZHYW010004495.1:0-19458 GCA_037355805.1 Ixodes ricinus
GGATCCGCGTTCGCAAAGTGGTTGCGAACGCGGTTGTATGAGGATTCAGTACAATTGCACGCGCATTTCATGAACAACCTCGTTCGCAACCGCTTCGCGAACGCGGATCCGCTTCCCGTGTGAATGGGGGTAACGCTACTCTGGCAGCTACGCTGCCACATAGAAGTGCTCTAGGTTCCCCGAGAGATGCGTTATGCCACCAGAACCTTGCGCTATAAAGTTTTCACCACCACCACCAAATCTGCGACCGGGCACTCTATGGCTCCGTCGTCGAAGTGCCAGGCTTTGTGAGCATAGAGGAGGCTATGGCACGACGGAAGCCAACGAGCTCGTGCTAGAGGGTTTCGAAAGAGGCACCCTGCGCACTTTGTCCTCTCAGTTAACATAAAACTGTGATATCTACACAAGATGATCTATGTGGTGCTTCTCGTTTGGCCCAATGTGTGACTCGAAAAGCCTGGAAACTTTGAATTCGAGTATTGGGCAGGAGATCGAACTATAGGGGGCACTCTGACCAGTTTGTTGTCCCCATACTCGGTGTTTACTCAACACAAGGCCTGTGCGCATGCCCAGAGGCCTTATGGGCATGTCCATGTCATCTTCCACAAAAGAGCGCGGGGCATAGTTTAATGTAAAAAATACTAACAATCGACGAAGCGACGTTAGGCGCCGGATCTATCCTCAGAGAATGCGAGCTTGAGCCACTTCGGCTTTTGTGCTGAGCTGGGACCGTGCATGCTGCATTGTTCATGAGGCCGGAGTGGAAACAAAGAGCCCCTCCTCCCTCTCACCGGAGAACACGAACTCCAGCCGAACGCTGACGCCGCGTTCAGTTATGTCGGCCAAGCGCTGAGTCATTGTATTTGTTGTCCCCATCCCTGTAGTTCTAAAGTTAATCGCTTGGGGCGTCACGGTCGCTCCTCCTCCCCAATAGCAGCTTGCTTTTCGATTTGACACCACGAATCCAGAAATGCATGACCCAATTATTTCGCCTTCTCCTTTTTCTTTTTCTTCTTCTGAGTCTTCTTGCTTTACCTGTACGAGTCTTGCCCCAGTTCACGAAGTTATCGGCCAGTGTAGGCATTTTATTTTTTCAGTTTAGAAAATCACTCAACACCAGCAGCTATCTTGATAGAAGACGTGCACATGATACAGTAGTATGTTAATATGTATGTAACTTTTCCCTACGTAAAAAAATCAATGGTCCGCCAATGTTTGTCTGAGCCACAAGAACACGGCTTTATTAGCTTGATAACACTAGTACCTACATGACAACGAAAAGCTGACGGCGTCCGTCTGTGCACAAAACAGTAGAAAGGGAAGCGCGTCGCGTATAGAGGAGGAGAGTAATGAAGCTCAAAGACGAGAGGGAAACAACGTCACGGGGCGGAAGCCAATGCGCGCGCGGCGTGGCGAGGCGAGAGGAAGGCGGTGGCGTCATGAGGTGGGAGCCAGCGCGCGCGCGGGAAACCGGTGAACAGAAAAAGCACGCAGTTAATCGTGCAAGGAGGGCGAACGAGAGCGGAAGCAGCGCCTAGCTCGGCTGACCGAAATGCAGGGCAAGGAGCGGCAACCCGACGCTAATCTGCGTGCGAAAAAGATTGGGGCGAGCGGGTACGGCAAGCCCGTTTCGCCGAAAAATAAAAATTAAACAAAGATTTATTGGTGGATCTTTAGGGAATGCATAAGCATGATCCTTGGAAAACGCCACACACGCCCCCCCCCCTTTTTAGGAATCACTAACACTGACCTGGTAACAAAGTAAAAAAAGATAGGTAGCAAAAATAGACACAAAAGAGAAAGCCAAAAGAGGAAGTCAATACAGAAAAGTAAAAGTGTCAACGTTAACGTTTCCAGAAAAAAGAGACGTGTTTGGCGTTTCTTAACGGTTATGATATGGCACTTCATAAGGATCCACCAATGGGTATTTTTTAATTTTAGTATCACATACGACGGAGAACAAAATGGATACTGCAGTCTTTCGTGATTGAGTAGTTATAAATTTCAAAATGTTGTGTATTTCCCTCACATTCCTACACGATTGCAAACTGTGTTTATTTTGTTGAACTTCGGTTTGATACTTTTTATGTTTGCGCAAAAACACCAACAAACAAGTATTGCGGAGGTCTAGAGCCTTTCCAAAATTCAGTGCCATCAGGTGGATATAAAAGCAGTTTTAGTTTCGATAAACTAATGGCGGGTATGAAATTGTGTTTTATCGGGCACCATTACTCTCATACGTCAAAGGAAGATGAAAATTGGTTTCTCGATCACCTCATAGTTGTTTCTTGATTGGTTTGAGTTTCGGTGGTGTGAACATAAGAACTGACCACAACAAAGCGGCGACCCATAGGTCCCTCGTTTAAATTTCTGCCATCAAAATGCTTTAGAACTAAATGGTAAAAAATGATTAATTGGACCGTACGGTGAAATAGACGCTTAAGCAGCCTTTGTACCTGATTCGTGCGTCGTTTTATACTGACCTCTCGAATGTATATGCTACATATATCCTCCGCCGGGTTGTATCCCCTCTTCAAGTTCTTCCTTCATCAACCTCAAAAATGCCGCCATAAGTTTTGCACAGGTGCCATACGCTGATGGATGGATGGATGGACTGATGCTAACGGCTGTACCCTTTATAACGCGCGGCAGCTTGCGCCACCTAGCCTATAAATTAAAAACACAATGTATAATTCTCTCCTTCGCCAATTTGTTTCCCCTTTGCAATTTAGTAACTATCACAAGGAGGTGTAAGATATCACCAGGATGACCTATGGAGGATCATGCAGTAAAACTAAAGACATCACCCCCCGACTCTTCCCCCCGACGAGGGAGTCGCCAATTTTCCTCTGGTCAAATCTAGAGTTCCTGTATATAGACTCCCTACGGGAGCCAGAATTGCGCGTTCATCCCCGTAGCACCGTCTTTCCTGCAGGGCATGTTGATCCTGCTTCTCACGTGACTGTATTCGGGGAATAGCGGCGCTTCGCGTTCGAGGCGCGCGGCGCGCTCAAAAGCAGGGGAACGTACACCGGTGCCCGTGCAACGTCTACTTTCCTGCACGGCATTTGATCCGGATCCTCAAGTGATCGGATCTCGGCGAACAGCGGCGCGGCGGCACGTGGAAAACAGACGCGAAACTCTGGTTCCCGTAGGGAGCCTATACAGGAACTCTAGTCAAACCCAGTCAGCGTTACCCCGGCTCCGGGTCCAGTGCGAGACAGGGTGCAGACCTTGGGCCGGAGACACGCGGAAGGGAGATTCAATTTTCCTCTGTCCCGCCTGTTCCCAGCTAGGTCAGTTAGTTGTACGTCGGTCAATTCTCCTTAAATGATTTCCACCAGTGTTCCAATCTGCTCTTTGTTATTAAAATGCACTTATAATCTCTTCTTCCATTCTCTTCTGAAAACACCAGCGCTTCGGCTAAATCCGTCGCCCCCTCCGGGAAGGGGGAAAAGGGGGGCGGGGAGCGGAAGCAAAACCTGTGCACCTCAACACTACATGTTTTATTGCCTCGTCTTTTCCTTGGCATACGGAACACCGCGTACCCATTTCCTTATACTTTGTACTATATGTCCTGAATCGCTCCAGATCCTCTTGTTCTTGCCTCAAATAACAACGAGCTCTCCCGTGAATTATCCTACCAATGTTCCTTCCTTATTTTTTGTTTTTGTCCCCTATATATAGTTAAATATGGTTTTCCTTGCATTCTTTCTTCCCACATCTTTCTCTCGGCTTCTTTTACTTCCTTTTTCACACAGGTAGTCTGCTCCGCCCCAGCGCTTGACTGTTAATATTTGCATTTCAATATTTTGGCTCGGTTTGTCTATCTAGTGTTCAGACTTTTCATGCATAGATGCTTATTACCTTTCTTGCCCATCGTGTATCCTCATTTGTGTCTAGTCTTTGTTCGAATTTCAACTCACTGATCGGCTCTCTAGCCTCGAAAGATACCCAGCCCATGTCTCCCTGCGCTCCTTCATTTGGTATACTACCATGCGCCCCCAGTGCCAGTCTGCCCGCGCTCCTCTGCCGGGTTTCTAAACAAGACTGGACCTCAGATTTTATGCATAATACTTCATTGCCAAAAGAAAACCCCGGAACCTTGACTCCTTTCCATATTCCCATAATAACCTCATATCTATTGTAATTCCATAGTGCCCTACGCTTCATAATTGCTGCATTCCCTTTTCTTTTCTTTAGCTTATTTTCTTCTTGTTCTTCTAAGTATTGTTTTACCTCATTTAGCCACACTCCCAGATGTTTATATTTTTCTACGTGTTATATTAAAACGTCTTGATTTTCAGCGGTTCCCGATACTCATTATTATTAACCATTATTCCCGACATGTTGCTACTGAATTTCAGGCCCAGAGTCTTCTTCCTCTCCACAGATCTTAATGAGCTCCTGTAACCTACCCCGGCTAATTGCTAACGGTACGATGTCGCCTGCGTAGTATAACTTGGTTTGCTTTTCTCCCTATCTTTATATGTTGCCAAGCGCGTCGCCGAGCGAGCGCTTGGCAGAAACCCACGCGGGTACATCAAGGACTCCGCATGGCGAGCGGAGGCAGTCTCGCCTCAGCGTTCGATCCTACTGTTTCGCCGAAATCGATGCCTGCGACGCTAACCTACTATTTTGTTTTGGGCACAAGTCCGCCCCATTAAACGTTTAGTTCCCCAGTTATTCGCCGCCTCATCATTTGTCATTCGTGACATTTTGGTGAAGGTGCGGGGTAGTCATCGTCGCGGTCTTCTTCTTTGGCTTCTGCGGCAGGGGTCCGAATCCCGGGAGTTCGCCTTTGGTACGGCGGCTTGCTCGGGCGTTGCAGTCTTTTGCGAAGGGTAGCCTCCCGGGCTTGAGCACCTCACTTGGCCGGGGCGTCTTCGGAGGGGTACGCTTCACGGGTATAGAAAGCCTTGAAGAGAACATAAAATGTTCTCTCCAAGGCCATCATCGACCTTGCAGAGAAGAGATTGACTCTGCGGGCACCTGTTCGCCTTCAGAGAAACCCCAAAGAGCGTCAGCCGCTGTCCGAGTCGCTGCCGACCACGTGAACCTGCCGCCGCGATCAAGTGTTGTGGTAACCGTCGTGACCGATGCAGCTACCTGCGGCGAAGTTGTTCCGAGAAGAAATCTTCAGTTGCTCCTGGGAAGAGGAATAAACGTCGGAAGAGGAGTAGCTGAACTTCTGGATGGCCGCACTCGTGGTCCTCATCACGAACTTCCGAAAAGAAACACAACACCTCACGAAAGGTGCAGCTGTGGGCCACGTCGAGGAACTCCAGAACTCCGCCAAAATCACCGCGATCACTGAAGAATCTTCACCACCTCAGCAAAAGACAGTACGCCGCCAGCGCAGTTTAGCATTGAATCTAAGCTTCCAGGCCCAAAACGGCCACAGGTGATTATCCTCCTGGCCGAATACCGCGACTGCTTTGCGACGTCGTCGAAGGTGCGCCAAACCGCCGTTGCGAAGCACCGCATCGTTACCGAGGACGACGTGCGCCCCGTGCATCGATCGTCGTACAGTCTTCGTAAAGAAAGGGAGGTGATCCAGGAGCAAGCTGAAGACATGCTGAACGACGACATAATCCAACTTTCAAGCAGTTTATGGGCCTCTCCATTCATACGGGTTAAGAAGAAGGACGAAACGCTTAGGTTCTGCGTGGATTGCCGGAAGATGAACGCGGTGACAAAAAAAAAAAAGAACGTCTATCTACTCCCCCGCATCGACGGCACGTTGGACCGGCTGCGCCACTTTCGACACTTTTCATCGATAGAGTTAAAGAGCGGCTACTGGAAGATCGAAGACGACGAACGGGACGGAAAGAAGACTGTTCTCATCACGCCGAATGTATTGTACGAGTTCAAGGAAATGCCTTCGGGCAATGCACGGCGCCAGCACTTTTACAGCATGTCATGGGCACCGTATACTGGCAGGACTGAAGTGGCAGAGCTGTCTCGTCTACCTCGATGACGTCGTACTGTTTTCCGGCGAATTTGACGAGCACTTGTGACGACTCCGAGCTGTTCTTCAAGCCATACGGGCCGCCGCACTCACCCTCAAGCCATCAAAGTGTCGGTTCGCCTATGACGAACTGAAGTTCTTAGGTCACGTGATTAGTAACGAAAACGTTCGCCCAGACCCAGAGAAGACTCGACGCCGACAGACAAGAAGGCCGTGCGAAGGTTCCTTGGACTATGTGCCTACTATCGGCGCTTCGTTCGGGATTTCGCAAGGATTTTTGCACCGCTCACAAACCTCCCGAAAGACACCGAGAAGTTAGAACGAGCCAAGAGCAGCAGCAGGCATTCGACGAGCTGAAGCGACGACTCCAGACTCCTCCTGTTCTTGGACGTTTCGATCAGGATGCGGAAACCGAGATTCATGCGGATGCAAGTAACGCAGAACTTGGCGCGGCACTGGCTCAAGTGCAAGAGGGCACCGAGCGAGCCATCGCCTACGCAAGTCAGACACTGTCCAAGGCGGAGAGAATTACTCCACGACTGAGAAAGAATGCCTTGCGGTCGTCTGGGAAATCACAAAGTTTCGTCCGTAATTGTACGGGAGCGCGTTCCGCGTAGTCACGGACCACCACTCGCTCTGCTGGCTTGCGAACCTCAAAGACCCGTCAGGACGCCTCGCTCGGTGGAGTCTCTGACTACAAGAGCTCAACATGACTGTGGTCTACAAGTCAGGCCGCAAGCACAACGACGCCGACTGCCTGTCCAGAGCCCCCGTCGAAACACCTTCTGGCAGCAGCGACGGCGATGACGACCAGTGGTTCCTAGGCGCAGTGAACACCGACGACATGGCACGACGTCAACAAGACGATTCTGAGCTGCGCGCACTAATAGGAGCACTTGGAAGGGCGCGGAGTACCATGCCACGTGTTTTCTCACAAGCCCTGCCGACCTTCGCCATTTGACAAGGTGTGCTCTACAAAGAAAACTTCGGGGACAACAACTCGCCGTGGCTGCTGGTAATCCCGACCGACCTTCGAGAGGAGATCTTTCAAGCCTACCACGACGACCCGACGTCCGGACAGCTTGGTTACAGCCGGACACTGGCCCGTATTAGTGAAAAGTATTACTGACCCAAGCTCCCCAAAACCGTGCACCTATACCACGATCACGATCATGCCACGAGTGCCAGCGACGCGAGAAACCTCCGACGAGGCCGGCCGGTCTCCTGCAGCCGATTCCTCCGCCAACTGCACCCTTCCAGCAGATTGGAATGGATCTACTTGGCCCTTTTTCGCCGTCAACGTCGGAAAACCTCTGGATAACCGTCGCCACAGATTATCTCACGCGGTACGCCAAAACGAAGGTCCTTCTTTCAGGGACTGCTGTGGAAGTCGCCAAGTTTTTCATCGAGTCAATCGTCCTCCGGCACGGCGCTCCCGAAGTTCTCATTACAGACCGTGGATCATCGTTCATGGCTCAGCTGAAGCAAGAAATTCTTTGTCTCAGTAGCACCAGCCACCGTCGAAACCGCTGCGTATCATCCGCAGACAAATGGACTAACGGGAAGGCTAAACAAAACTATCGCCGTAGTGATCTCCATGTATGTCGACGTAGAGCACAAGACGTGGGATGAGGTGTTACCCTACGTGACGTTTGCTTACAACTCGGCGGTTCAAGGGACCACAGGAGTTACACCGTTTCAGCTGGTGCATGGCCGAAAAGTAAGACCATGCTCGATGAGATGCTGTGTCACGAACCAGCTGACGATGGGAGCAAAGGCGCCCAGGTTGTTGCTCAACGAGCTGAAGAAGTTCGCCAGCTCGCCCGACTCTGAATTCAAGATCAACAACGTGCCGACGCTACCCGGTACAACCATCGTGGGATCGACGTTCGCTTCAAGCCCGGAGACCGTGTGTGGGTCTGGACCCCGGTACGACGACGCGGTCTAAGTGAGAAACTCCTGAAGCGCTACTTCGGACCCTACAAAGCGCTTCGTCGACTCGGGGATCTCAACTACGAGGTGATGCCCGACGGAACACGGACTTCGTCACGCCGCTTCCACGACCGGAAGTCGTCCACCTCGGGCACCTCAAGCCGTTCTACGATCAATAAATCTGTAACTTCGTGTTTTTGTATTACGTTTGATTGGACTGTGTTTTAGAAGCCTCCATAGTTTGCCATTATTTTGGTTTGTTTTCCTGATTTATTTCCGGGCGAGTGCATCGAGACGATGCTCTTTTTACAGGGGGAGTAATGCCCCGCGCGTCGCCGAGTGATCGCGTGTGTGGCCCAATGGTTATCGCGCTTGACTGTCGTGCGGAATGTTCTTTTATTTAAATATTTAAACTTGGCGTTTTTGTATATTCGAAAACATTGTCGTCCGATCAAGTTCCAAATGTTCTACGCGCCGAAAGTTCTACGCTGAATGTTTCAGAAACTGACGCGGGTACATAAGGGACTCCGGATGGCGGGCGGAGTCAGCCTCGCCCCAGCATTCGATATTACTCTTTCGCCGACATCGACGCCTGCGACGCTAACCTTGTTCTATTTTGTTTTGGGCCCAAGTTCGCCCCATTAAACGTTTAGTTGACCAGTTATTCGCCGCCTTATCATTTATCATATGTGACAATATGACACATCAAAACCTCAATTGGGCGTTTTCAGATAAGATCGAACAACCATGTCCGGTGACCATTTTTAATTTTGATGAAAAAAATATATTTTGCTGGCTTTATGCCCAGAAGTATAAAACCAATCCTTGTTTTCGGAAAAAAATTTTTGTCTTTGCGAAAAAAATTTGTAAGCACCCTCTCAGTCTCGTGCGCGTTTTGCGTATCGCGCGATGTTGACATTTCGGGCGGCTTCCCCGAAAAACTGTTCTGGCTACGGGTCTTGAAATATTCACTGACAAATTAGGCATAGGAAGGATTGACAAAAAGTATTTATCACCGAGTATTAGGGTAGTTATTTTGAGAAAAAAAATCGCAAACACGGCACATTGCGCAATAATGCTCTGGATTAAAGAATATTTTTCTCCGTATCTATAAAAGCTAAGGTCTTCAAACTTTGCCAGTGTGTTGCCCTGTATATAGTTCATCTTTGCGTAAAATATTGTTGTCCTGGTTAGCGGGAGAAATTTACAAGAATTGCTCACACAGAGGCATTTAACTAAAAATGCATTATTTTGAAAATCATTTAAAAAAAAGGCCATCTTTAATTTTCTTTAAACTCTCTGAAATTAACGTTTATAATATGTACTAACAGAGTCTGCAAAAACATGATGCAATATTTGTGTGGCTTTTAAGTTATAAAGCGATAAACATGGCCAAATTGACGCTAACGCGGTTGCCATAAATGGGGCGTGCACATACCCGTTCTTCACAATTTCATTATTATTAAAACGTGTAAAAATGCTACAGGGTGGTCAGGAAAAGACAAATTGACAGCACAGAGGTGGACGGTAGTTTTGAAGGGAAAATTCCTAATACATTTTCGTACAACCGACCCAAAAATGCCCATGGGCCGGAGCGATCGAGGTGCGCCACCCTGTAACATGCTTCGCGGTGCCTGTTTCAACAGCCGGCGTATAGCGTCTCCGTCTACGCGACGTAAAGGAAGCAACCGGAACGACTTTGCAAACAGATCAGCCTACAACCTTGGCGGTAACATGATATAGGAAGTAGGGCGCGGCAGAACCTGAACCTGCGCCGCCTGTGAGCGCCAATAGATCCGCCGCCGTGGAGGGCCGCACAACGCGTAGAAAATAAAGATACATAAAAAAAGGAAAAATAATTGCGATTGAATGAGATTGTCTGTAACTTAATTTATAAGACAACGGTTTGGAGAATCGTGAAATCCAATTTGGGTATGCCCATGTGACCTACGTAAGTGATGGTGCAACAAGCCACTTTAAGAACAAGTACCAACTACACGAGCTGCAGAGCCACAAATACACGTCAGCGAGGTGTATTTTTCCGCAGCTTGACATGGCAAGAGTGCCTGTGATTGAATCGGGGGTCGTGTCAAGCACCAGACAACGTTGTACAGCCTCCGACGGCCCACCAAGTCGGTGATCAAGTCGGCGTCAGAGATGGTTGCCCCACTGAACACTAAACTGCCGAACGTGAAACTAATCCACCTCCCGAAAGCTGACGTCAAAGCGTTCAGGGACATGAAAGCAAAGGACTGGGACTCTGTTTCCGTTGTGCGTGGAATTCAGTCCTGTCACTTGTGGTAGTGTACGCGGTCCGACACTTCGCAACCACAGCTGTTTTAGCAAGAACAGTAGCCGCAGAAAAGATATATCTTTAAAAGTAAAGTCTCCTATGGCTGCGAAAAGCAGATCGAGGTCGCGAGCTTGCGGTGCCACTGAGAAGAAACGAACAGTGATCGCTACAGGCAAACCGGGAAAAAAATGTTCCTTTTCGGAGTGCCAGGAGAGCGCCGTGACCGACTCAGGTCAGCGTCCGGCAGAAAGAATTCACGCGACAAGCTCCGAATGTGCGCACAGGATCTTGATTAATTAAACTAGTTTCAATTGTACCACTTTAAACATGTGTTCTTTCTTATCACTATTTAAACGTCAGCAGCCCAGCCTCCCCACGAAGGGTAGGCTCCGAAATTCACTGATCCGAGAAATCTGTATTTAAATTGTTGACTTGTGCTTCAAACTCACCTGTAATTTTTTGTATGAATTCTAATTTTTCACGAATTCCTGTCACAGTGCTTTCTCTTCACAGACTTCCTACATTTTTCGACCCCTTGCTTGCCCTTGTTTGAAATTGGCAACGTCCTATCTTTCTCCACTCCCGTTACGTCAATTCTGTATATTTAAAACCCTGTGAAATAAAAATTAAAAAAAATATTGCAAAGCATTTTTGAAGGGCCTGATGGGACAGATTATGAGCCTTGATCTGTGAAAAGTAGAAGAAAAATTGCGATGGCCTTCATTTTAAACTGATTTTCCAATTATTGCAAAATCGGTAACCTGTCTAAATTTCAGTGTATTTATTTTAGAAAGGTTATCGTTTTCAATTTCAATGACAATTTATGCAAATATAGAACAGACGCGTTCAAATCATTTAAAAAATTTGAATTTCCAGTCTTTTAAGATCCGGATCCATAAAGCTCTAAATTGCTTCGTAATCGATAATACATGTTTACCTCCTTTTATTTTATGTAGAGTCTCTGCACAAAAAAATATTAAACCTAAGACGACAACAGTTTTTCTTTAATAAATATCCAAAAGAACGGTTTCACGATAAGTCGCAAAAACGAGAGCGTATACCGACAGCGACTTTGTGATATTTTTTTCCTCAAGAGAAATTTTATTTTCCGCAAAAAAGTTTGAATATGTTTTTGCGCTTGCACAACAAGTAAAACATATATCCTTTGCTAAAAATTAAAAAAAAAATGTCGACCGGACATGGTTGTTCGATCCTATCTGAAAACGCCCAATACAAACAATCTCAGGCAATCGGAATTTTTTTGCTTTTAAGTATCTTTTATTTTCTACGCGTTGTGCGGCCCTCCACTGCGGCGGATCTATTGGCGCTCACAGGCGGCGCAGGTTCAGGTTCTGCCGCGCCCTACCTCCTATATCATGTTACCGCCAAGGTTGTAGGCTGATCTGTTTGCAAAGTCGCTCCGGTTGCTTCCTTTACGTCGCGTAGACGGAGACGCTATACGCCGGCTGTTGAAACAGGCACCGCGAAGCATGTTACAGGGTGGCGCACCTCGATCGCTCCGGCCCATGGGCATTTTTGGGTCGGTTGTACGAAAATGTATTAGGAATTTTCCCTTCAAAACTACCGTCCACCTCTGTGCTGTCAATTCGTCTTTTCCTGACCACCCTGTAGCATTTTTACACGTTTTAATAATAATGAAATTGTGAAGAACGGGTATGTGCACGCCCCATTTATGGCAACCGCGTTAGCGTCAATTTGGCCATGTTTCTCGCTTTATAACTTAAAAGCCACACAAATATTGCATCATGTTTTTGCAGACTCTGTTAGTACATATTATAAACGTTAATTTCAGAGAGTTTAAAGAAAATTAAAGATGGCCTTTTTTTTAAAATGATTTTCAAAATAATGCATTTTTAGTTAAATGCCCCTGTGTGAGCAATTCTTGTAAATTTCTCCCGCTAACCAGGACAACAATATTTTACGCAAAGATGAACTATATACAGGGCAACACACTGGCAAAGTTTGAAGACCTTAGCTTTTATAGATACGGAGAAAAATATTCTTTAATCCAGAGCGTTATTGCGCAATGTGCCGTGTTTGCGATTTTTTTTCTCAAAATAACTACCCTAATACTCGGTGATTAATACTTTTTGTCAATCCTTTCTATGCCTAATTTGTCAGTGAATATTTCAAGACCCGTAGCCAGAACAGTTTTTTGGGGAAGCCGCCCGAAATGTCAACATCGCGCGATACGCAAAACGCGCACGTGACTGAGGGGGTGCTTACAAATTTTTTTCGCAAAGACAAAATTTTTTTCTGAAAACAAGGATTGGTTTTATTCTTCTGGGCATAAAGCCAGCAAAATATATTTTTTTCATCGAAATTAAAAATGGTCACCGGACATGGTTGTTCGATCTTATCTGAAAACGCCCAATTGCACTCCTTCTAATTTCTTTTCCATTCCCTTCACCTATACCAGGGGTGGCCAAAATGCGGCTCGCGAGCCGCATGCGGCTCTTCGCGTGTTAAATTGCGGCTCGCGGCTCCCTCCCCTAGACCCCCCCCCCCCCCCCCCCCCGCCCACACACACACACACTCCCCCGCCTCCCTCCCGGTCAAAAGAACACTTCCCCAAAAAAAGAAATGGAACGAGATTTAAATCGAAAGATAGGTTGCTGTTTGGTAGTTTTGTGCTACTGCTACCCTACGTATGCAGTTGGACTACTCGGATTGATTGAAAGTTGTTCAAGTTTCGTTTATTGCTATGGACAAGTCCCCCCCTTTCTCGCGGCTCTTGGAAGTTTCGTGGTTTGGTTTGCGGCTCTTAGGCCTGGTCAGCCTGGCCGCCCCTGACCTATACCATAAAAGGGAGAGGCGATAGGGGAGAAACTTGCTCGAGTACACTTTTGCTTTCTGCCGGTTCTGTTATTTCTTCTTCTCATATTATAACGACCTCATTATTTGTTTATACCTGTCGCAAAAGCCAAATCACAATGGGCATCTAATCAGACTCTCTAAGCTGTACCCATAGTTTTTCCTGATTCACATTGTCGTACGCCCCTTCAATGTCTAGAAATGCTATCCATAACGGTTTTTTTCTCATGCGTGCCACCTCTATACACTGAGTGATGATGAATAAGTTATCATATAATATTCTATCCCTTCGGAACCCGTTTTGTGGGTCACATAAAATGTTTTCCGCCCATTATTTTTTCTCTATTTTACTACCTGCATCGCTACTCTGTACAGTGACCGAAGTTACTGTTATTGGGCGGTATAATGTAATGCTATTCCTATTTCCCTTGGCTTTATATATTAATCTCATTCCGATTAATATCCAATCGTGGGTACCTCCCCCCCCCCCTATTATTATCTGATCAGTTGCCTGTCTTAACTTTACTTTACTTTTTGTTTATATTCTCTTGATCAGTCTCAGTCTTATGCCATCTGGGCCTTTCGCCGTTCCAGCAGGTACTAAACTTTTTTTGCTCTGTACCATTCTTCCTTGGTCGTCTCAGTTGTCTCGTTAGTGTTCTCGTCTTGTGCCGTGTTGCTGCTTGTGTTCTGTCCAATCTCGTTCTGTTCAAGTTCAGCTAATGTTAGCTCGATTGTTCGTCTAATAAATTGCCTTGCCTCCTCGCCGTCTACATTTATCCCCTCGTGTGTGGTCAATGAGGAATGGAACCCTTCTGTTTTTCTTTCCTGTGCACTAATGGGCTCCCAGAACCTTTTTGCTGCACTCCTTTCATTTTGATTTACCGCCGTCATCCACTGCACTCCAGCTCTATCAATCTTGGCCAGGATTAGAGCAGATGCTTCTAATTTTTTTCTCCTGAAACGCATCTTATTTACGCTACCTCAGCAAGTGTGTTCCTCCTTTTCTTCGCCCATCTGTGTTCCTTTGAGGCCTTTGTCGCCCTTCTATAGCCGCTTTAACTTCACTGTCCCACCAGCATTTTTGTGTGTGTTTCTCTCTTCTTTTTCCTCTTCGTTTGATTTTGAACATCTCTGACTCTCTTTTAATACGTTTACTATATCGTCACATGCCCATTCTTTCTGCAGTTGTCTGGATACTATAGGTTCAATTCGTTTTGATACTTATTGAAGTTGGGCGTCGTTTAGGGTCGATTTACAAGAATTTGTGTATTGTTCTGCTGTACCAAACTTTGTGTTAAGTCGCTTATGATCACTTCCTAAGCTTTTTGTGCCTTCCTTAATTATTTATAAGTGTCATAATTTGTTATACACTTTGATAAAAATCAGGCAATAATCAATTGTTGAATGCGAATTGTTTCTCTCCCACGTTAGTTTTCCGTCGCATGTTACTTGGGCGTTAACAAGCACTAGATCAAGAGAATCGCAGAATTCTTGTAGAATTTTCCCTGTTGAATTTGTGTACCCATCAAAGTGCTCTAAGCGTGCATTCATGTCTCCTAAGATAATAATTTCCCGATTAGTTGAAATTTCTCTAACATCTTTGGAAATACACGTCAAGTGCTGTGCAATTTTCTCTCTTGAATCAATTCCTGTTTTCATGTACACAAATCATATGAGCGTGTCTAAAACTCTCATATTACCCTTTAACCACATGTGCACCCTGCAGTTTTTTCGCACCTTTTCCCACCCCTGTCCTTTCACTAGCACTCCCGATCCGCCTTCTTTCCGTTCCCCTTCATATCGATTGCATCCCACCCTAAAATAACCTGCCAAGTGAGGTGCTTGCTCCATATCTCTAAGATGCGTCTAACCTGCCAAGTGGTGCTTGCTCCATATCTCTAAGATGCGTCTGTGCCAATTCATACACTACGAAATCTTGCATAGTTTGATTGTTTTGCGAAATCTTCCCACTTCATTTTATTTCTGCCCCTCTGCATGTTTATAAATCCTATACTGAGTTGTTATTATTTTTCCTTCTTCTGCTAGGTTTCCTCCTACTTTCGCTATTTGAATTTGAACCCTCAGCTACCGGAGGGCTTTGCCGGCTCCTAGAAAAAAGCCTTTCTGTTCAGCCTTTACTTTGACTCAGATGCCGTACACTGAGACGATGATAGTAATCAAAGTTGCCAGACTGAATTCCGGAAAGGGTCTTGTAGTAGGGTGAAGACTTGGCCAAGCTGGTTTTGCATGTTGAAGAATTAAAAACAGCGCGAACAAGACAAAGGACAATCTGAGACGTAGACACACAGAGCGCTGACTCTCAACTGAAATTTATTGGAAAGAAACACAAAAAGATTGCCATGAATAAATGAGACGCAATTCTTATCACCTTGTTATGCACTGTGACTTTTATACACGTGCCCCCAGGAACCCCCAGGAACCAGGAACTTACGCACACGTCACCTAAACGGGGAAATGACGTGTGTATAAGTGTGCCCTCGATGGCTCTGTTTGATAAAGAACTGGCGTTCCTGGGGGCACCTGTATGACAGCACAGTCATAGTGCATGACAAGGTGATAAGAAAGACGTCCTATTTATTCACGGCGATCTTTATGTGTTGCTTTTCAATCAATTTCAGTTGAGAGTCAGTGCTCTGTCTGTCTACGTCTCATCCTTGTCCTTCATCTTGTTCGCACTGTTTTTAATTCTTTAGTTTGAAAAGGGTCTATTGCTTCATGAGCGCCGACTGTTTTCAGTTATGTAGAAACTCGATTATAATGTCAATAGTCTATTCGGTGATGTAAATACTTATTAGAAAAACAAACAAACAAGAAAGCCTACAAGGAGTCTTTGGAGTAGATTTATGACTGACATAAGTAGCGGCCCGAATGGAAGCGATGTCAGGAGGCTGTAAACCGATCGTCATTCAAGTCTATCGGGTATGTCGAAATTCTGCGACAGCGACTGGAAACTGAAGAGACAATAAGAAATTATCTTGTTGAAGGCGATTTTCATTCGCTCTTGAAAACTACAAAATCAAACAAAGAAAAAAAAATAGGAAGCGCTACTTAATACTGAATCGTTGCCGGGTAGCGAACAAATAAAAAATAAACTGCTTACACGCGAACAAAATGCGATACATTAGACGCTGAGCACAGCGGCGTGGCAAGCTCCTCCGATAAATCACCCCGTGCAGTCCTTGAAGTGCCCGACAAGTGCTTCCTCAAAATGGCCCTACAGTGTTTCAGGAAATGGATTGCCTTGTTAGGCTCCACGAATCGATACACCTTCGATCCGCCTCCTTGTGGAAATTTCTTATTACTCTTTATTAACAATTACCTTTTTATTGCGTCATCAATTTTTTTACACTTTTTTATTTTTAACGCACTCACAAATGCCAGTCTGGTACTGGATGACAAGCGTAGTTTTGGAGGCCACTTATAAAATAAAAAGCTTCCAGCATTTTTTTTTGCTCTTGGTTGTCTGTTTTCTTTATGAGCACCGAGTAGGTACAGGCGTGCCCGTTTGTGTTTTCAACATGTAAAAAAAATAATTAAGTAGAGGTATATTTGCTGCGCTTGTTTTTGGGGTGGCGTGGCGCTCTACATGTAGTACCTGGTGTCAAAAGCACGCTATTTAAGAAAAACAAATGCCCGTGAGAAAATGGCACTGAATTGCTGGTGAACGGTAAAAGCTGTTAAGGCATTAAATGAATTACGCTATAAGGTAACAACACTTCAACCATCTTGTTGCTTTATATAATTTTTTGCCAGTCAGCTGAAGCTTTGTCTGAAATCACGGGTGACGCTTTTCCGTCCTCCAGAAATACTAATACCCCTGTCAGGCCGTATTTAAAATGCCTTTTACGCCAAATGACATTAAGATTTTCAAATGACACTCAAGATGGGGCCTGCCAGACGACAACTCAAATGACATTTAGGTGATGTTTATTGCGATTGCGGACGGGAAGTCGCCTCGGGGACACAAAGAACGTTTGTGTCAATCAGGGTGTCACTAAACATTTTTAACACGGCGAAACACCATATTTGTGTTGCCTGCTAGGACAACAAGATATAACAAAAAAACTGGGATAGAAAGTTGCGCACACTACTTTTAAATATGTTCAACTTCTGACGAAGACTAGATGTTTTGTGGCAACCATTAGGAGAAGCGTCGGGCTAAATCCATTAGCCAACGTAACGTAGTCATAAGCCAATCCGTAAGCCGAGCCTCCCGCGCTCCGCCACTACAGCTTGGGCCCTAAACTCGCCAAACACAAAGTTAGGGCCGAAGTTTGCAATGCGTGCCGACTGGACTCGCGCGACGATGACGCAGCACTTTTGACGCCCAAGTCCAATCGGCGCGCTTTACGAAGTTTTGGCTTCAAGTTTGTGTTTGACGAGTTTAGGGCCCTGAATGCTTGCTCGCTATCAGTTCTTTCGATGATTTCGGTAGTGCTTGCTTGCTCTAGCTGTCCCTCACGCTCGATCTTCGTCTGCCGTTCACTTTTATGTCTGCGAGGGATCCTGGATGCCGTATTGCGTTTCCGCCGCCGCTATCACGGCGGTATGGGTTGAGCTTGATTCGAACGTGTCCGGCTGTTGAGAAGACCATCACCTTTGTCGTAGACGCATTCCGCAAGCTTCGGTTTGAAGACAGGCTATCACTACTGCTGCAAGTGACTCGCATGTTATGGGTGCTCTACTGGAGCATGCCAGCCTGCTTCAAAACCGAGCCGAAGCAGCTTCTACGGCTATGTGGCCTCTTACTGTTCACTCTTGTCAGCTGCATATTACTTCTTTGTCGGCCCGTATACCACTACCTTGTCGGCTTGTTTTGACACTCATGGCATCATCACGGACATTGCAACTGTTCTCAGGTCTCTTGGAATCAATACCAGTGGCGGCCCTGATGTTGGCTTCTGCACTGTCCTCTTCGGCCCCACACAATTTGTTTAGTGCTGCTTTTCCAGAAGGCCCCTCACACTGGTCACTTTCTGCTGTGCTTTGGCACTGCATGTCTGAAAACATCCGAGTAGAATGTCATACAAATGGCCATGACTGCAAGAAACTTGTGATTGTTATTTAAAGGCAGTGATCCCAAAAGCTTGTAGATTTCTCTGTAATGTAGCCAACTCCTTTGCCTACTTCTGTGGTGGCCCCCAGCAGGATATGTTTGGTGAAACATGTAAATATTTAAATTGGCATCTTTGCTGCAACTGTATTCAATATATGTATGCAATACCTTACAAAACAATTTGTTGGATGTTTTGGAATAAAATTGTGCACGGATCCTATTTCTAGCCATATGATGCTTAGATGTTAACACACATAACATATTTAGCTTTGAAACAGTATGGGATTATTCAACATGATATTAAAGGAAGCTAGAAATATACTATAAAGGGTTGAAAAATGAGCTAGTTGGTATTTTAACATTTAAGCGGTATTAACGCACACGTAGAGAGAGAGAGAAGATACAGGAAAGAGCGGTACTCACAGCTATATTTACTGAGATGAAGAGAAGGAAGAGCATCGTCAAAAATCATTACCCCCATTAAAGATGAAAAAAGAAGAATGATGAAAAATATATAGTAGGGTGTTCCCTCGTGTACACATGCTTGAAACACCAGGTCATTTGTTTAAACATTAGATCCGTTGTTGGCCGTCACGTTGACATCATTCAGGGTGTTTTGCATCAATCTTAGCTCGTGCGGGCTCTTCATTGTCAAAGATGAAGACAAGCACCTCACCCGTAGTCGGCTGTTGCGTTGTCGTCTTGCCTGAAGTTTCGCGGCAACCGTGGTTCATGCTGGTTCTTCATTCTGTGTGTTAAAATGTTTATTTCCTTGTTCGTTAGTGCAACTGATTCAGCACTGATGGATTCAGTTGCTGGAAGCCTACCACATCCTATCGGCTGATAAGGAATGCATCAGTGCTGAATCAGTTGCACTAACAAACAAGGAAATAGATTTTTAACACACAATGAAGAACCAGCAGGAGCCACGGTTGCCGCGAAACTTCAGGCAAGACGACAACGCGACAGCCGACTACGGGTGAGGTGCTTGTCTTGATCTTTGAGAATGAAGAGCCCGCACGAGCTAAGATTGATACAAAACACCCTGCACGATGGCAACATGACGGCCAACAAAGGATCTGGTGTTTTAAACAAATGACCTGGTGTTTGAAGCATGTGTCCGCGAGGGAACACCCTACTATACTTCGTTTCACCTTATGTTGTACCGCAGCGAAGGCTAGAAGCACGAGCTCATAGCGTTGGCAGCCGCTCTTAAGTCACGAGAACTTGTGCCGTCGAGATGTGCCCCAGAGCAAGGAGCTCGCTCTTGTAGCCTTTCCTGCGGTACATCATAAGGTGAAACAGAGTATATTAATGTTTCATCATTCTTCGTTTTTATCTTTAATG
>JAZHYW010004496.1:0-35387 GCA_037355805.1 Ixodes ricinus
ATCTATGAGCGACGGCGGGAAGCCACGAATCTGGTTGCCGCCATCGCTCATAGATGGCGGCAGCATTTCCACTCTGGCTTGCCCACTTGCGGCCGGCCATTACTTTCCGTTGTACAGCTCCGCTGGTCCTCCTTCTTCACCAGAGTGAAGAGGCTGAAAGCTTTTTTTTTTTTTGCTTTCTACCTTGATTGCAACGGCTAAACTGGAGCATGACATCGTTCTCATTGTTTCAGCTTGGTATAAAGTAAGACCGATTATTCGTGTCTGGTCGAAGACTCCTATAGACCCTTTTCGTGGAAAACGCCACCAGGTGGTGCCCCAGCATTTAAACGTCCCAGAGAACTTCCGGTTCATAGAAAGCATGAAGAAAGCCCACCCTAACGCCGGTGCTTGAAATGTCGATGATGCGTTTAATCACCAATACCTACAGGCATGGGCGTCGGCAGGGGGTGCAAAAGGGCACTTGCCCCTCCCCCCCCCCCTCCCTTCTCCGGCTATCTCGGATATGGGGGATCGAATGACGTCAAGCCATAGCTTTTCTAGCGGACAAATGGAAAGTAATCCTAAAAATAAAATCCACGCACCTTTGTTTCCTTGGATCCTTCAGCAATAAACACAAAAAAGAATAAAGTCCCCCCTCGGTCAATTGCAATCAACTGCGCCCAGCAAAAAACAAAAAAAAACAGAGGGAACACTGCAGTTTTTTGTTGTGATGAATCAATTATGTGTGCGCGTGACTTACGTGCACTGTCTTGCTATTTTATTGTGCACGGTACATATATGATGTCAATACTCCTCTATAGAATCTTAGTGCTTTTTTTATCTCCGAGATAATTGAAGATAATTATAAACTAAGTGGACTGTTTTGTTGTTTTGCTGCGTCATAGACTAAATTTTTTTTTCACTGCGCCTGTTTATATATATAAAAAAATTTTTGTAAGGTGAAATTACTGATGCATTTTACTTTTTTAAAATAATTGTTTAATAAAAAATATGTTTATCTTGCAAGCTGTATTTAGCTGTTTCATATTTTACTGTTCCCGCCCCCCCCCTTCCCCTCGAGCGCACACGCTCAATAAGGGCTGTCAGTTTGCCCCCCTCAAGACAAAATCCTGCCAACGCCCATGTCTAAGGTGAACTCAAAAAAAAAAAAAGGAGCGCGAGATCTGTTAAACATTTTCGAATCTCCTTGTAAACACACTTTCCTCCTCCAAAACGTTAAATTGTTCAGCCGAGGGCCCTCGCTAAATCTCCAACTTTCATGTACGTGTAGCATTTATGCTTTCTAGCACTGGTGGCATAAGCAAGCTCGAAGGACCGGCAAACACGGATCGACCGGAAGTCGCTTGGGACGCAGGAGGCAGTTTGTGTTGGTAAACAGCAAAGGGGTCTATACTGCACTTCAGCTCAAGCCCAGACGCAGCCGGCGGTGTACGAGCTAATGGGGCCGATCATGCAGCATCAAAAGTGGTAACTCACTAGGCCTTTCCTTTTTAGGATTGACTCGACGATTATAGGACACGTACAAAAACATGACGAACACCATGATGGCGCGCTTTCCACGTTGTCTGATTGGTTCCTTCAGCTCGTAGCGTCTGCTGCGTCTAAACTTAAACTTCTTTTTTTTTAATGGGAGGTCATTAGCATGAGGTAGGAAAGAAGCCAGGAGGTCAGCAGCGGCCCCCTTATTGTCGCTTTCAAGTCGGGCGGTGGTCAACTACCTCGGCTGGATCATCGTGGAGCGCCTGGGCTTCCTCTCGTACCAGCGCCAATTGGACGCCCACCGCCGGACCGTCTACGGCTACACGGACCCGACCGACGTGGCCGAAACGTGCAGCGAGCTGGTCGTCCAACTCGCACCCCAGTACAGCGCCTCACTCGTCTTCGATGCCGAGAAAAATCGAGCGCTCATTGTGAGTTCCGACGCCGCCGCCGCTACTGCCACCCGCATCTTCGGTTTCTGACCGTTCCGCGTGCCTTCAGCGGAACTTTTTATACTCCGTAGCGTCCATGGTGCGCAACACTGTCTGGGCTTACATGAATGCGACCGTAGCGCACTGTATCGAACAGGCACCAATCACATGCACACTGCCTCCCTGCTGGTTCCTCCTTTACCAATAGACTTTCACGTGTTCATTGCTAGTAGTTCTTAAACACTGCACAATGGCAAAACACTCGACACCACAGAAAGTACAAGTCTGATACTACAAAATAGGAAAATAAAATTGAATTAGTAACACAGTGTTCCAACGGAATCTCCTGCATCCGCCATTGTGCAGATTCCACAGCTTCCAACATAGAGCCCACTTTCGAAAGGGGTATAGAAAAATAGTCAAATATCGATTTGACGCGCAACGGTCGCTTCTACGTAAACGCAACCACTGTCCAAGCTACTGAAGCGAGTGCGTGGTTTCAATAGCGTCTCACACGACTAGTAAGCAATAGACAATTTGCTGTCTTACCCAAGCATCAAGGAGAATGCAGGGATTGGTGTTCCACGCGCCACACGCGCACGCCTTTCCTGTATAAAAGATTCGAAGTAAATAACCAAAAGAAAGCATTGACAAACGCGCGTGCAAGATGCCATTTGTTTTAGGTATTTGCTTTAGAAAATTTAGTACTGCTGAGGCCAGCACGTGCGGCGCGTGGAACACCAATCCCTGCATTCTCCTTGATGCTTGGGTAAGACAGCAAATGGTCTATACATGATCGTGCCAGATGCTTTCACAACCTTGTACATTAAATATAACACGGGGCGCTGTCAGTGAAATGTGCTCATTCGATGGAATAACTTAGGTGATGAAATTTGGTGCTCGTAAATAATGTTTCCAAGTAAATAGCAAGAAAAAGCGAGTTCCGCGCACTTTGTGTGGCGCTCTTCAAGTACATACCTTTCTAGTCTTTACATATTCACAGGCGAGCTCACTCATGTTTGTCTTCCCAAAAATGGGAGCAAATCGCATGGCATACATTCGCACCAACACTGAAAGAGGGCTCCCGGGTACTCTATGTTACTAGCTAATGTCGGCCGTTTACTAAAGACATTGAAATTCAATAGCCAAGCAACCAAGCGGATTTTATCTGACTATACTTCGTTTCAGCTTGGGTCCAGACGCAACTGATGCTACGAGCGCGAGCGTGTGGCCCTGAACAGTGCCTGTACTGCACGAGCGCGCGTGCTTGGCAGGGACGCTGAAACCCGGAGCTCGCTCTTGTAGCATCGGCTGCGTCTGGACCCAAGCTGAAACGAAGTATAGTGTTATAAGTAGAGGAAAAATAAAGTGTATTCTTATTCCATTTTTTTTTCATCCGCCGGGTTATAGATGCACACACCAGATTGCTAAGATGCGCTTTTATAACCCGGATCAAAATTTTAGCAGTGTTACTATTGAAAGGTTTTACGAAAGTGTCTCGAGCACTTAGGCAGAGGTTAACTGTCGATATTAATAAACATAGGCTATAAGTAGCGTAAGCCTCCGCCCTATTAAACGGGTTCAGCTGTATGCTTTTATCCATCCATCTTCTGTAAACACAAAAAGAAAAAAAAATAACATTTTATGAAGGGAGCTACATGCGTGGCATTAGAGTCTGTGTCGACATATCTGTCTTCTCTGTAGGATTACGTGCACTGGATTGCGCGGGAGCTTGTGGAGTCGTTCATCTTTCAAGTGGAGCAGGTAGACTGGATGGACAAGGAGACGAAGCTGAAGGCGCGCAGGAAGGTACGCACATCTTTCTTTCTGAAGACTATTAGGAATCGACAACTGAGAAAAATGACGACTAACCGCCGCTAATATTAGTGGTAACATTTGGTGCCGTTTCGAAGTAAAAAAGAAATTGCAGTGTCTCAGCTCGGCTATGCCAAGATATGCGTAGCGTAAGCTTAGGTTCAGCTGGTCATTGTTAGCTTTCCTGGTTGTCTAGGATTAGCTTGATTATCATGCTTACTGCTGCTTCAATGACACACACACGGTATACGCATTATGTGACTACTTCGGGATCCGATGAGTTAAGCTTCTCCGTTCTTCTTATTGCGGAGGGGGCGCCGTGTAACCGAGCTTTCGGTTGCACGTCGAAAGATCCCCAGGTGGTCCAAATTAATCCTCAGTCCTCCGCTGGGGCGTGCCAGATGCCCGTCGTTGGTTTGGCCAGCTGTGCGCGGTGTTGTTATGAATCGAGCAACCAAGCTGCCGCCCAGAACAACCGGACAGCGCAAGCCATGATCTCGAGCGGGGGCATGCGTGCGGCGCGTGCATCGGGGACTGACCTAGGCGCCATGCCAGTTCTGCCCGTTCCGTCACTGTTCCTCGCGCATCCGCAGCACGGCTCTCCAGGAGCCACGCGAGACTGCTCATGCTCGGCCAGTGTAGCTTACGCAACAAAAAAAGCAAAAAAAGCGCCGATGTTGCGTTCGGAGAGTAGTGACGCGCTGTGGCACAGCCTCCTAAAGAGGCTAAAGGCTCGTTCACACAGACCCGTTTTATTACGTTACGTTATGAAAAGTCACCGGGAAATCTATGCTTCGTATTAAGCGTGGCTACCAATTCAAGAAGACAGCCTGGCACGCGACATTCTGAGCACAAATGTTTCGGTGACGACGAGCTAGGACGGTCAGTTGCCGTGGCAACCAAGGTCGTAATGAAACGTAAGGAGTTGAGCTCGGTTAAACTTCTCACGCAGCACCGTTTTCTTACATTACCTCTATGCCACCGAAACATTCGTGTCTTAAATGCTGCATGCCAGGCTATCTCCTTGAATTGGTAGCCAGGCTATATTATACGAAACACAGATTTCCCGGTGACTTTTCATAACGTAACGTAAGAAAACGGGTCTGTGTGAACGAGCCCTTAGGCAGTGTACATATACTCTGTTTCATACTTAGCGTGCAACGCTGTCAAAGCCACTGGCGCGAGCTTGGGGCTTGATCTCGCTGATCATTTGCACGCGCTCTCGCGCAAACAAAACCATAGATGAAGCCACGCGCTCGCGCCAGTAGCTTTGACAGCGTTGCACGCTAAGTATGAAACAGAGTATAGTACGTTCCGTACCGCCGTAGACGATAAGATGGAATTTCCTGAGCACGCTCGTAAAACAACGCGGAAGAATGGAATCCGGCAAATACCACCTGTTATGTATTTAAAAGAAAGACAAAACTGCGAGTTTTTTTTTTTGCTTTGTTTTTATTTATTACGGCAAAGAGGAAAGACATTGGGGATTGTGTTTCGTAATGCTGCAAGGTGATCCCTTTCGAATGACCATCGGTGTCACTTTCGAAAGGTTTGTAGCGGTAGACTTGATCATTTTTGATAAGACGATCGCATGACACTATCCCGAAGTTAACCATCTTCCCCCTCCAGATTGAGAAAACGACGGTCATCGTCAATTCTGGACATGGTAAGAGCGATGACGTAAGTTCACCTGTTCGTTTGTTTTCAAGTGTAGCAGTGGCTTCACTTGGTTGTCCGACATGTTGCGTGTATGGGCGCGCGTAGCCAACACCGCTTACAATAGGTCCCATCAGCTCGTAGCGTCTGCTGCGTCGGACTTAAGGCGAAACGAGAATATTGGTGGTGTTGCCATAGATTTCGCTATGTTAACTCTCCAATCATAGGATACGGGTTGCTGGCAGAAGTGCGTCATGTGCAAGACAACTTCTTGTCAGTCGCGCGTACACTTCATTTCTTCCTCATTTGCGTATCTTCACGTCCCCTGATCATGTAAAAAAAGGGCATCGTCTTCGACGTCTTTGATGTCGGTGATAGGTGTGTCGCATAATGCTACATCGTTTTTTTCTTTTTTAAATAAATTCATGTTTTTATATATGATTACTTTTTACCCCTATTTCTCTTTCAGTTTCTCGCGTCCTGGGACGATGGGAAAGACTTCGTGGGCATCATTGTGGACAAGGTCATTAACGAGACTTCGAAACAAATGCGAAGTTTATGGGAGAACACCAGCGATTCTTGCGAAGAGTGTTCGTAAGTCACACCAAAAACTACTCGAAGTTTTTTTTCTTTGCGCTCTCAATTTTGTTGGGCGATTTCTGTGGTTTGTAGAATTGTAATCATTAACCAAATAAAAATAAAATACTGTCATCCACATTCCTATTAGAAGGTCAGTGTAACGTTCTTACGCGTCTGCGAGTTCCTTGCTCCCGGCCTTGGCTGAAAAGTAAATATGCTTTCAAGATCTCTTTCTTCCTCAAGAGGATTCCCCCGATTCATTTGTAGCCTTTTCCTCATAAATGGTGCTATTTGTTTTTCTTCGGAACAAAAGACTCCCTCCCAGCTGCAGCTAGGACTAGGGGATAGACGCAAAGCTATGTGCCTATGTCTCTCTACTCACTCTTCGAACGCACTAGGACACTGAATGCCGGCGTTCGAGTTCGAACACTGAATTGAGACCACGGTGGTTGAGACAAAGGAAGCTAGCTTTGCGTCGTCTTCCCACTAAATATTCGAACCAGAGTTCGATACTCTGCCGTGTCCGCACATTTTCATATCCTCCTCTACCTACGCTCGTATGACTCGATGGTAATGTAAGATGGTACGTTGAATATGACCATTGTTTTCATTAAATTTTTCTTTCTTCAGGGCACTTTCACCGTTCTCTCACGAGATTCAGTACATTCATCGAAGAAACGTAATTGGTGAGCACGCTTCCCAAAGCGTTTTATTCAATAGACAGTTTTAGTATAGCGTTCCTGGCCCTTACGTGCGCCATACGCAATAGTGTAGCGTACGTTTAAAACTACCTGCTCGGGCCTATTTTAGTTGTGCGTTCCGTAAACGTTGCCGAGTGAACTTCTCACATGATCTTCATTCGATTTGCCAGAGCCGTGGAATTCCGCGTGCTTACAGCGCCACCATGCTCCTCGAAAGAAATATTAAAAATTTAAACGTTCCCAATCATTTTATTTTTAATTGAGCCAAGCCGCAGTGCCGCAGCTGCCTGGTCGCAAGCCGGTCAATCGGACTTGTAAGCGAGGTACGGAGTCAATACGAGCACGACTGCGCATCCACTCGTGCTCGTATAGACTCCGTACCTCGCTTACAAGTGCGATTGACCGGCTTGCGACCAGGCAGCTGCGGCGCTGCAGCTGACTCAATTAAAAATCAAATGGTTGGGAACGTTTATAGCAAAGCCAATCACGGACCGTCCGTCAATCGTCCCGGGGAAAGGGCACCTTCTATCGAGGCTATCGCGGGAAGAGATCTGTGACCTACTGATGTCCAGTGCACGGCGACAACCTGGGCGATTTTTCGAAGAGTCGTTCGTTCGTCGGCGATGAACTGCGCGAAGAGGCTTAGCGTTGAGCGGATCGCAGCGTTTACACACACTGAGAGCTGTGAGCATTTGCACTGCGCACTCCTTCAGCTGCACAGCGATCTGACTCGACTGCGCGGTAGGTCCCGGAAAGAGTCGCCGAGCTGAACACCACGTAATTTCACGTAACACTGAACTTCTCGAACACCACGTCGCTCACACTGCGCTTCTTCTGACGACGGCGCTTTTGCTGGCGACGGATTTTCTCTGCGTGTTGTCTGCGTTCTTTCGCTGGTCGGCGTTATTCCGACGCTGTTTCCGACGTCATCTATCAATACGTGCACCAAACGCGCCCCCCCCTCCACTCGACTCGATCGTCTGCGTCGCCGTCCGCCGTTGACTCTGGCAAGTTTTTTGCCCCATTTTTTTTACAGAAAGGAGCTACGCTTTGTAATTTTGCAACATAAAACCCATCTGTGAAATACACAATTGACAAAAAGTTTCGATTTCTACGTGCAGGCGACTATTTTTACGGGCCATTTAAGATTAAGCCTCGTTTTCAAACAGTCTGCGTCCGTTAATTATTTTATTTCTCACTGTCTCAGAACGTAGATTGTGATCTTACTGCTATTTTATTTTCCAAGATACACCTTTTTATCTTTTTTTGGCACGCCCTTAGATAAATTTTGTTCATCGACATCTTTCGGAAGGAGTCAGTAAACAAGTATACTGTACGACATCAAACTGATAAAAATTATTTTGTTCTGCAATTGCGGCTCTTTTTTTTTCTTTCAGTGATACCGGCTTTAGTATTGCCTTCGGAAAACAGTTTGTTGGGCCTACCCCCGTAAGCGTTTTATTTCTCTTATCGCGTTCTGGTATAAGCTATAAACCAACTCAGCCCACTGACCTCACGTCACGGTGGTGGCGCTGCCGTCGGCACTGCGCTGTCGCAGACGGTCCGCCTCTCTCGAATATGGTTTCTAAGCACGAGCGGTGCCCGCATTCGGTGTCGGCCAACGAGGGCTTGTTGGTAAACAGCGTGTTGGCGCATAGTCACCGACAACCTAAGAAGCGAAGAGCGTGGCTTGTCTCGAGCATTTTAATGTGGTTCCACAGCCAATCAGATTGAGGCCTCAACCGAAAAGAACGCGTCGAAGAACCAATCACGAAGTGTGATCGTACGCCCTGCTTTTCTAGAACTGTCGGTGAATGATAATATCTGTAAATCTTTTCGATGCCATGATTATGACGCGCAACAAATATTTAGAGATTATTAAATAAAGACTTACACATTTCTATTTTTTCTTTCTCAGAATATACGCTTTTAGCAGCCTGGGTGGAATAATCGCCACCAAGATGATGGAGATCATTCTATTTGATGGTGAGGCATATTCTGTCCCAAATAATCACTATAAATTCATTCTTCAGGTTTCTCGGCTATACCTACGTACGTTTTCTTTCCCTTTGTTGAAAGCAAAAGAGAAAAAGAGAAAAAGAAAAAAGAAGATATTCTCGTTGTTAAGATAGAAAGATGGGCTAATTGTTACTTAGCTTGTGTAGCAACCAGTGGTGTGGTATTATACAGGATTTCATGTACACACAACTTAGAGCAGCCGGAAGTTCGCATCGCCTGATGTAGCCGACGGGTCGTTCGGTTCCTGTGTCGTGTGCGGTGCCCGCGGCACGTGCTCTGGGCTCGTGCTAGCCGACTTCTTCAGTTCTGAGGCGCCACTACAACAAATGCGCCCACCTTGTACAAGTGGCCTGGGGCACCTGTACTGGAGGCGTGGTGTAGGTGACAGCGTGTTCCTTGGACATTATCGTAGTTATGTCCAAAGGAGATAAAATGTAGGTTTTAGGTGATCCAGTGAAATAATCTCTCCGCGGCCCTTTGGAAGCACCGCGTCGAATTTGGAAGTTCTGTATACAACAATGTGGGGCCTGTCGTATAGAGGCTTGAGTGACTTCTTGGGGGCCTCCTGGCAAATTCACACTTGCGTCGATTGGGCAAGACCAGGGTCTATGAAGACTTCTCGTGAGGAGGGTTGTCGTGTTTATGTCGGGTGCAAAGATAACGTTGCTTCCCAAAGTCGTTGGAGCTTGTCGGATCGATGGTGGCTGATGACATAGGCGGCTGCATCATGTCGGCAGGGGGCCTAAGGGTTCAGCCATAAACAAGCTCTGAAACGGTACAACCCAGGTCTTGCTTTATGGTTGAACGTAGGCCCAGCAGCGCGACAAGTAAGTTGTCATCTTATGCGTCAGGGAAAGGTTAAGCTCGGAGCGCGAGCCTTAGCTGCCGGTGGAAGCGCTCAACGACATCATTCATGGCAGGGTGGTACGCTATAGTCCGTGTTCCCAGACGGACAGCTGAGACACAAGTGAGTTCTTGGAATAAGGCCGACTCAAACTGGCGGCCTCAGTGTGTGTTTCCTGCTGATGGAACTCCAAAACGGCTAATCCAGGTGGAAACTGTCGCTCGTACTACCGCGTCTGTGGTGATATTTTCCAAACGTACGGCCTCTGGCAAGAGAGAAAATTGGTCTACGCAGGTGAGTAAGTAGTGTGGGGACAAGGAAAACGTGATCCCGGTAGCACGGGCGCGAGATCGGTGCGCGGGCCGGCGCTGGCACAGTTCCACGCAAGGCGCGACTAAAACGGAGGTCCCATCCTACGGTAGCTCAAACCACGTGAAGGAGGAAGTGGGCCAACAATATCCACGTGGACGTTCTCGAAGCATGCCGAAGGCCTCGGAAGCATTCCTATTGATGTTTGTGTACGGTGCTGTACTTCCGATTTCTGGCAGAGCGGACAACACCGGACCAAATCTCGAATATCGGCATTTATTTTAGGCCATACAGAGCGGGCTGTAACCAGCTCCTGGGTTGCAGGTGCTCCTGGGTGACAAAGATTGGGCAGGGATCTAAATAGCGTGCTTCGAGGTAATGTAGCACGTACGTACGGTGTTCTCCTGTGGAAGTGTCACAAATCAAGGTGACATCGTGCTGGGGAAAAACGACTTTGTTAAGTACGATGGATGTGTTGGTCTGCTTCATGGGCTGAAGTTAATGATCTTGTGTTTGAGCCGCGGCAAGCTCGGCATAATTGAGGTGCTCCATCTGCATTTTGATGGCGATGAGGTCTAAGCGGGACAACGTTTCTGCGATGCTGTTTTCTAATCCTTTGACGTGGCGGATGTCAGAAGCGATGACGGAGCAATGTCGCAGTTCTCGTGCTGATAGATTTTGTTTGACTTTTCTATGGCGTAGACAAGGGGTTTGTGGTCGATGGCGATGAAAAACGCGTGCCCTTCAAGAAAGTGCCTGAAGTGTTTGATGGCTACGTATGCTGCGAGTAGCTCTCTTCCTAGAGTGTTCTACATTGTACTGGCGTCTTGTAGTTTTCGTGAAAAGAACGATATGGGTGATCATACATCGTATAATTTTTGTTGCAATACGCCACATACTGCGACGTTTAAGGCGCCTACCATAAGGCACGTCGTTGCATTTAAGGAAGGGTGCATCTAAAGTGTAGCACTGGCGAGTTCTTTTTTTAGTTGCTTGACGACCAGCGTCACTTCTGGAGTCCATGTCAGTAGGAACTTCTCTACTTTGGTGGCAGAAAGCAGTGCCTCCAGTGGGTGTGGAATGGTGGCACGTGTGGAAGGAAGCGCCTGTAGAAATCAACGAGTACTAAGGATCGCCGCAGTGCGCGCTTTGTTGTAGAACTTGGATAATACATGACGACCTTGACCTTGTCTTTAGGGGTCAGATACCTTGAGTTAATTTGGTGACCAAGAGAGGCTTGCTCTGTTACTCCGATCTGAC
Organism: Ixodes ricinus; assembly: GCA_037355805.1. Taxonomy (NCBI): domain Eukaryota; kingdom Metazoa; phylum Arthropoda; class Arachnida; order Ixodida; family Ixodidae; genus Ixodes; species Ixodes ricinus. The sequence goes on from JAZHYW010004496.1 coordinate 11,097, forward strand.
TCTTGCCGATGTTAAACAGCATGTCATAGTCTTGCAGCCGGCTGAAAAGTTAATCTAGGGGTTTTCTGTGGTCATTCGTGTCCCTGCTCGCGACAAGGAGATCGTCGACATGCTCAAAGCAGAAAGGTAAGCCGCGGGTAACCCGATCAATGAATCGTTGAAATGTTTGGGCTGTATTACGGAGTCCAAAAGGCATCGTGACACACTCAAACAAACCGAAGGGAGTCGTGATTGCAGCCTTGGGCTCGTCGGCAGGCTCAACGGGCATCCGGTGGTGTGTCCTTAATGCTGAACTTCATGGAGCGAAAAAAGCGACGAATTTCGCCCGGCGGCGTTCGCTCTGCGCGTGTTGTCAGAAGAGTTAAGGTCGGTTCTCACATGCAGCGAAGCGCTAATGCACTCTAGAGAAAAAAGGGTGTAGTCGGGTGTATCAGGCGCACATGCACCCTTTTCTTGAAAGATGCACCTTCCATTGCCCAGCCCGTGTACTTGTACACCGGCAATGAGCATCCTCCTCTCCCTTAAAAACCTCTAGGTGTATCAGTGCACCGCCACGCTAGCCAGGCGCCCCGATCTGCTTGTGCTTAGATTCCCTTTTGGGGGTCACTTTTGAGTCGGACAGTTTCTTAGGAAGCATGGAGCTGTTCTGTTCACTCGGTATTGACAGTAGAGTAGACGTTATGCTTGTTTTAAGCAAATCGGGTCTCCGAGTAGGATCACGTGACTAAAGTCTCCAGGCTAGAGATAAGGCAGAGAACGGCACCTGCCTGAAGGCCAAGGCCACGAGTAGCATCCACTGCACTATTAACTTTGGGTCGAACTTTCAAGAGGATAGAAGGGACAAATCCTTTCGTCGTGTTCATTGTTGGAATAACCCTGAAGATAAGCCTTTGCGAGGGCACCCCCTTTTGGCCTTGAAGGAGTTGTTATTTTCTTATTCCTCTCTTTTTCTTTCTCTCCCTAAGCTGAAAGCTTGGAAGAAGGTGCGCGGTTGCAGGACCAATGAACCGCATTCTTTTTCATCCCTTGACTCCGCTGTCTGGGCGCGGGTAATGGCAGGAGCGTGATCATGTGGTGAAGTTTTCACGAGCGACGCAGTAGCTCTTTCCAATCCCGGAATATCTGATTCCCGGCCTAGTTTCTTGTGTGCTGTGCTGCAACCAGCGGGGCTGCCGGAGATTTCGTCCGCGACAACGTATTCGAGTGTACCAAGGCCTCCAGTGTTTGAAAAGACTTACGCGGGCATCGGCAACAAGCGATTTCTTCAAAAAAGCCCAAGGAATTCATGTGATGCGTTTAGAGTTCGGTATGGCAAATTACTGCTTCTGCCACATCGTGTTGAATCTTCACAGACCTCTTTCTTTTCGTTTTTGTGTTTGTGTGGTTCTGCAGTGCCCGTGTCGACATATATCTCGGATTACGTATTTCAAGTCCGGTATTTTCATCGTAAGTGCGCTGCTACCTACTCCTTTGCAGCAATTGACCGTTCCGTTCGGATTACCTCGAAAACTAGGCAGCGGCTATTTCCTAGCAGCCGGGAGAACAAGTTCCCCAAAAATCTATCGGCAGTCGCCTGACATTAGCTGTCTACAATCATGTGATAACTGCAGGTAGAATACTGACATTCTTATTCCCCCAGCGTTTTGTGAAAACGTGTTTCATGGACAGCTTTTTGTTGATGCACGTTTCGTAGACACGTTTCGTCGACACTAATGTTTCATCGTCACTCGTTACGCGAAATGCACGCTGTAGGGACATTTCGTCGCGCGTGTGTCTCTGAGGCGCGTGCTCACCGACCCAGCCCACCCGTTCACGTCGCTTCGTGGGGACAGTCTGCGGCGGTTCATTACAAAAATTTTACTCCACCTGTGCCACCCGTACATGTCACTTCGCGGGTACACTCTGGGGTGGCTCATTACAAAGAAAAAAAGAAAAAAAGGAAAAAGGAAGCTACGATAAGAAAGCTAGTTTGAGTTGTCTATGAAACATCGCGTGTCGATGAAACGTCGTTCGATGAAGTGATTGTATCGCCAGTGAGTTGCGACTGCCGGCAGAATTTCGGGTAAATAATTCTGCCGGCTGCTGGGAAGAATAGACACTACCTAAGAATCACCCGGTTCTTGTTTGCTCAGTAATCTTCTCAGTTGTGTAACAGCTCCGCTATACATCTTCACATATGACGGATTGCGTGCACGTTTGTACTTGTTTACGGAATAGGCTGTCTAATAAACTTCTAGGAGATTTGAAAACAAACCCTTGTGTCTGTTTACCTGCCTTTTTGCAACCACCTGGGCGCGTACATTTCTTGCGGGTTTTCTTGAGGTGGGTGCACAAAAAGGTGCAATGGCACACCATTGAATGAGGTGTATCTATGTTCCCTATGAGCGGGTGGGTGTAAACAACGGTGTAATAGTAAACCCTGTTGGTGGGTGTATCTGTACTCCCGGAAAATCGCGTGGGTGTACAGAAGGGAATACTTTTACACCTCAAATTGGGGTGTACCTGCACACCGAAACAACAGTGAGGGTGTAAGGAAGGAGTAGTGACACACCCCAGTATGGGGTGTATATGTGCACCCCTCGAATGCTGAAGGTGTATAAAAGGGTGCACATATGCACCCTTAAAATGGGTGTATGTATGCACCTCGTCTTGGGGGTGTACTTGTACACCTCTGTGGGTGTAGTATGTGTGGCAGCACTTACACCCCCTCTGGGTGTACCCACTACACCCTTTTTTTTAGAGTGTGTAGCGCTCCTCACGTGCCGTCAGCTACTTATCGTCTGCCATGAGCAACAGTTTTGACGGTGAGATACAAAGCTGGTGAACGCTCCCGTCAGCACCCGCTTAGCGCGAGGTAAGCGCTACGCTTGTAGCGCTCCGCTTCATGTGTGAACAGGCCTTTACTGCGTTCCGCTTGGAAAGCGAACGCGCCGCACGACGAAGTTCGTCGGTTTTGCCGCATATTCGCTCCATGGAGTTCAGCCTTTTAAGAGGTCAATTTTAGAATAGATCGTCGTGCCAGTTGAGAATGATGTGCAGTCTTGGACATAGGGGATGGTGTAGCGATCCGGTACCTTGGCCGTGTTAAGTGCGTGGTAATCGCCATAGGGGCTCCGATCACCGGGTCTTCTTGGGAACCATGTGCAGTATAGGCAATATTGCCTCATGCGTCGCTAAATCAAGCAAGTTTCTAATTAAAAACTTGCCGAGCTTCATCGAAGATCACTAAATCGGTCAGTTTTATGAAGACTTGAAGCATGTGGGAAGCGTGGCGGCACGCTGAAGTTACCGCTCGTGCAATGCGCTCATGGCTAGCGGGGAGAAAACCCGGAGGATAATCTTATCACCCGCGGTTTCGCAGCCTTGCGCCTGTTGCATGAGTGGTAACTTTAGACCACCCCAACGCACCTTTTGTGCTCCGAGTCTTTCCACAATTTACTCATTTAGTGCTTTTCGATGACGCTCAGTACGTTTCTAATCGGAACCATGTTTATTTTCGCCAATAAAAAGGTTAATGAAAACAAATATAGTTTATTATCGAATTTATTATGATGAATAACCCCCTATATACTGTCCCCCTGGCCGTAGGACTCGCACAGAGCGGCGTAATGAACGATTCACGGCTCCTGTTTATTCTTTTTTTTTTCTTAATAAATTTGTTGGGAGTAAATTTAGACACTGTATGTTTCTTAATCTTCAGGAGCATATATCAACGACGAGCTGGCTTTCGAAGACTGGCACTCGAATCGGACCAAGGAGAAGCTGGACGAAGCATTGAACTGCTTCGCGAACGACCTGGACATTCTCTCGTGGCAGAGCGAACTGCTCGAGGTGGGAGTTCTATAGACCATTCCATTTAGCGCTCTCTGGGCGGCACCATTTTGTTCGACGGCAGCGCCCTCTCAATACATCCGGGAAATTCAGCGGGTTCGGCGGGGTAAAACGAGAGAGAGGGCACGCGCCCGACCCCGCTATACTTCGTTTCACCTTATGTTGTACCGCAGTGAAGGCTAGAAGCACGAGCTCATAGCGTTGGCAGCCGCTCTTAAATCACGTGAGCTTGTGCCGCCGAGATGTGCCCCAGAGCAAGGATCTCGCGCTTGTAGCCTTTCCTGCGGTACATCATAAGGTGAAACAGAAACCGGGAGGTTGCCGTTCTCCATCTTTGAGCTGTATCGGCGGGCTGTACGGAACATCGAACTCTCGCTCGTGGCTGCCGTTGTGAAGTGGTTCGCATTCTTAGAATAGTTATGTCTACTCCAAAATCATCCTATAGCTCTCTGTTGTTCTATTTCTGTAAATGATCAACTAGCATATATATTTTTCCGTTACTTAAATAGCAGTTGAGTCAACAGGCGGTACTACCCTCAACTATTGCGTGTATTGCGGCAGGAGAGCACGTTTTTATTTATTATTTTAGACTTGCACTCATGTTCGCTAAAGGCCTACACCAGTACGAACTTTGTATGTAAAAGAGGTACAACAACCGGATTCACTTTTCGCCAGAGAGACCGGCCAATCTGACACAGTTTTCCCTATTTTTTTTATTTGCGCGCAGGTAGCAGCGCGATTGTTCCCTGTGAGTTTTTTTATCTAGCATAGTATTACACGACAACTGGCATACCAAAATCTGCGCATCTGCGCTTAAAAGTTCCAAAATGACGCGATTTTAAACACAGTTTCCACGCCAGCCGGACGCTACCTACACCCCACTCGGCGGATCGAACAACATGCGGGGTGAGAGGGGAGTGCATTTTTTTCTGTTTTACCCTCTCTGCTATGACCCTAATGGAAACAGATCTCCGAACTTCGGATCGGAGAAAGAAAGATTAGCATGCTGCCATGCTTCACTGCCTTTATCACTCAGTTCTGAAGTTGATTTTTCTAAGAAGCCTTAAAAAACGCTAACCCCCTCTCTCTCCCCCCCCCCCCCAGGAAAAAACGGGTTTGATTGTGACCAACATATTACAACCTTAACTATCCCCGAAAAGCAAATTGTTAGCGCCATATTTTCGTCCCAAGAATTATGTGAGTGATTTCGAAACATGCTTCTGCAACGAGACTGACGTGGTTAGGATCCTAGCTCGAAATATGTCTCGCAACCTAAATATTGTGCTTTACTTGGGAGGGTGTGTATGTGGGTGCGTGGCGAGCGTGTGTATGTGTGTGTGGATTGTGTGTGCGTGCGCGCGTGTGGTTTGGGTGTGTGTGAGTGCTTCTGTGTGTGTGTGTTTGTGTTACACAAAAGGGTAAGGAAATCATTATTCAAGATAAACAAACATCGCTAGGGCTAGTGCACTAGAACGGTAGGTTGTCGTGTCCGAGCGGCGAGCACAGACCTTTGCTTGGCACAGTGAAGTTACGCGTGCAAGAGAAGGGGCAACACTGTCGTCGGTCTGTGATAATCTGTCAAAGGCTACCATCTTCAATTAAAACGTCATGGTCTTGGGTCATTTCCTTCCAGTTCGAACGGTCAGATTTGGTTTGTTCTGGAAGGGAGGTTAGAACTTAAAAGTTCAAGGTCGTACGTGATTTTCTTCAAGGTCAGAAAGTCAAATTCGGTTTGCTTAGATGGGGAGGTTAGAGGTTCAGGGTAAAAGGCAACAAGATTTAAATCAAGCGGTCACTAGATGAAAACCTGCTGCCTCGTTTCAGACCGACTACATTCAGCTTTTTCAAGCTGTCGTCTGCCTCTCTGGGGGCTTTCCCTCGCTTACAAGGTAAGCACCATGCTGTTAAACTATATCCTATATTGGGGGTAAAAAGAATTGAAAAACACTTTATTGTGGAAGAAGAAAAGAAGGCCCACCTGCACTCTTCCTGTTGTTGTTGGGCGTGGGTTTTTCTGGATATACTTGAACCGGTGACGTCATCGTGGCATGATGGGGGACACTCAGACAATCGGCGTGCGTATTGAATTGCGATTTGTGTATGGAATCACATCATCAATCGAAGCGCCGCTCGCGTCCGTTATGACCACCACGCAGTTTCTATACCGTTCAAACACAAAATCGTTCCACGGTCTCTTTCAAGTGGTCTGTTGCTGCGTTATCCAAGCAAGAACAACAAACAAGAAAAAAGGGAACCAAAGACCGTATACGCACGCAGCTCCGACTGCACTCCCAAACCGGAGCTAAGCTCGCGGGTGTACTTTTCTACGAAATATGACGAAACATCGGCTTCACGGGTTTTTTTTCTTCTTCTCATACAGTTTCAACGCATTGCGAAAGTGAATCGGTTCCCAATCTCAAACAGAATCGACATCATGTATAAACGTGTTTCTCACCAAATAGTATAGCTTAATTAAGCGAAACAAAGGAATCAGTTAACTTGTGTCACTCGGACGTTTGCCTTAAAAGTACCGATTTGAGGTATATGCTATCCGATCAGGCTCAGCTGCAGAAGCAGGCGCCCTTTTTGGGTGTTTAAGTTATATAAACCGTTGAACCTGGATAATCCCACCCTGACTTATCAAAAATTATCTCCTGCGCTTTCAGACATACGCTACGTTTATGGGAAAATACGAGGAACAGTTTGTGGAATCGAACATGAGGAACTTGAAGCTAACTCTGCACCAATATTTCTTCCTCCAATTCGCGAGGGTAAGTTCTCAGTACATGTGGCGTCAAAACAAAAATGGGGGGAGGGGGGGGGGGAGGCGTAGGTATTTTTTTAGATATTTTAGAAATTCAATGGGAGGCAAACTCATCTTGAGTTTGCCTTTTTTGTGTTTCATTACTATGTGCTATTGGTTCATATCTCACACAAATATGTCTTCGTAGTAACGCCTTGGGTTTGTGCTGATTTAATGTGTATCGCTCTTGTACCCACCTATGTTTGAGTGATCGGTTATGTGCCTTGCATTAATAATGCAAAGTCCTGTGTCGCGCCTATACTGTCCCTTTCGCCCAGTCACTGCTCGCCTGTCTCGCTCTGAGTTATTTCTTCTTCGTTGTTTCTTTAAGAATCTCTGCAGAAAATATTCGGACCAGTTTAAGAAAAACTTCAACCTCGATGACCTGGAAGATAGACTCCGGTGAGCATCATACGCAGCCAGACCCCTTCTTCTACTTCCGGCCTTCGATCCCTGATGGTCCTTGGTTTGCCCTTCAACCCGCGCCCTAACGATTTACCATCCTCTCGTTTCTTTTGTAAACATTAACTGGAAAGGATCATGAAACAATTATTTTTTTATCCTGCTGTGGTTAGCTCGTGCTTGAGAATAAGCACATCACGGCATAAAAAAGTACTTGTACACGCTCTGTTTTTTTTTTTTTTTAAGTAAGTGAATTTTATAAGTTTTTTGTATCTATTTCCCCTTCCCCCTGAGTAAGTCACATACGTAATAAAATACGGAGAAGGCGTCTTATTTGGTTAACACAAATAACTAACAAACGACCAAAACAATTTCAATTATCTTTGACAAGATGACTTCTTGCTGGAGAGAAAACTCAGCAGGTGTCCCGCCAACAGCTTACGTAGCAAAAAGAAGCCGCGCAGTGCAGAAAAAAAAGTCGATTAGTGACGGTAGATTCAATTTGGTATATATTGACAATCTTGTTTAATTTTCTTCCAGGCTCATAGTACCGATGAGGCACTCTTTTCGAATGGCCAGAGACTTCGTGTGCAAGGAAGGCGATCAGCTACACGCCGTACCGCAGTGTTCCATCATCTAAATGGACCAGGAGCCTTGCAAGGGGCGCCAACTGACCAAGCCAGCGGTGACCGTCGTGATGAACATCAACGTTCAGAGCGGTGCAGCTGAACCAGCCCTCCGTTTTAATTACTTTTTGTATGTACTCAATGTCTACGATTGCGACGTCGTTCCAAGAAGTACTACAAATTATAATAAACCCCGTGGTGCAAAATCTAGAGTCACCGCATGTTCCCAGAGTGCCGGCGAAACTTCAAAACTTCGTTTCAGGACCGAGTCGCAGCGCGACACGTGCATCGAGTAAAGCCCCTCTGGGCTGAAATAACACAAACCATTGCACCCAACTTTTCTTCTTGCCAAAAGCTTCTCCCTCAAATATTTCTATCTCCTTCTGCTCACTGGTTTGTTGGTGCATGCCACGTGACCAACTTCGTTTCCGTGATACCACGCGATGCTGAAACTCGTCAGACACGGCCGGCATTAGCCGCCATTTTTAGCGGCTGATGCCAGTCGCGTCTGAGGTCGAGGGGCGGGGGGTTCGAACCCCAAATTCCCCTCCCGGTGCCTACGCCACTGCTTTTACTTCTCTGCGTGTTCTATGAAAACGTCTTGAACTTTCAGCGAGTCCCCCTTCTCGTCGTATAAACTATTACCCCGACTTGTCGCTACTAAATTTAAAGCCCAGAAAGTCTCCTTCCTCTCCACAGATCTTAATCAGCTTCATGTAACGTATCCCGGCTATCTGTTAACAGCACAATGTCGTCCACGTAGAACATTCCTGGTATAACTTGGTTTACTTTTCTCTCTCTCTCCATATATCACGCATCAAAACCTAAATGGCACTCTTCTATTCATTTTTTTCCCATTCTACTCAGGTATATCATAAAAAGTAGGAGATACAGGACAACCCTGTCTGAGTACCCTTTTTATTTATTTCCGGTTCTCTTACTTTTGCATCCCATGTTATCGGTGTTATTTTTGTCTATACCTGTTGCTAAGCCTAATATCGTTGCAAGATCGCAGAGCGCAGACTGTTACCAGACTTTCGCTAAGCCTAATATTGTTAAAACCAGAAATGACACAGTGGGAGCATGTATCAGCTATTTCAGTAAAAAAGAAAAAAAGCTTCTGTAGCAAGAAAGCGGATCTTGTTTTCTTTCTTGCTGACAAGATTTTTTTTACTGAAATGGATATACAGGTGTCCACAGTGTCATTTCCTGTTTTGACGATATTAGACTTAGCTGGATGTCGGCTCATAGAGAAATTTCGTTCGTCTCAATTATCTTCTGATCTATGTTACGTTATATTCTGAAACTTTCATGTTCTATCCCCAACCGCTAACGTCACATTCACACGAAGTTTAAAATTTCTGCAATGCTTAGAGTCTTTACCCGAGCCGAAAAACGCGGTTTGGTTTCTCGATAGGGAACTCCTGTACGGGTTTGAACGGAACCGCAAAGCTTGGCGAAGAAATCCAGTTCTTCCGCAACGTGAATTCCACACCCTCAAGATCGCCGTTCTGAGCAGACCATATAGGTTGGAGCTAGATCAGAGTGACCCGTTTTACTCTCAAAACTCTGACTGACTGACTGAGTGACCCGTTGATGTGGGGATCTCGCTCGGCAGCGATGTTGCCCATGGCACTGATCTCTACTATAGGGGGCTGGATGGCGCTTAGCTGCTCTCCGAGCCTGGCGCAAGTGAAGCCACCGGAAGTTCAATGCTTGTCCCGGAAGTCGGGCGTGCGCTGGGCTTCCCAGTGCATTCAGTCGATGTTTTGGACCATGCTTTTTTGTGTGTTTGATTGGGTTTTATTACTCCCGTTCTGGATTAAATCCCGAAAATGAGGCATTTGAACTTGGGACATATTCACAACTTCATCAACTAGAATCTCAAAATGTTTACATTGAATGGCTTCCCATGATACTTTTCGGGTCCGCATGAGCTCTTCCTGCGCAACAAGCAGGCTCTCTTGAGGGAACAAGCGAAAATCCAAAGCCCTCGACGGTTTTCGAAGCAGCACTCGGAAGGGTTACAAAGCCTGCCAAGCGCTCACTTCCGGGACAAGCCGCTCACTTCCGGTGGCTTCATACCTGTTTGCTCAATGCGCCATCCAGCCCCTCTAGTGGAGATCAGTGGCCCATGGCTATCGCAGTAATGAGAGGCGCCGATTCAGAAAATATGTCGTGGCATCGGTGACATCAGAGCAGCAAAAACCCTGTGGTAAAACTTACTGGCACACCGCCAGCTTGCCGCTAACGCTGTCATTCTCCTACTGCCAAGAGAACTTCTGGTTCCGGGGACAGAGCACGTCACGACCATCAAAATTACGCCCCGTCTTGTTTTGCGGAGAGTTGGAAAGGAAGAAAAACTCGATATTTCCTTAATTTTTCATGTAGAAGTTAATAAACCAAAACGAAAACGGATGCCTGTTCGGCATTTAGTGAACATTGAAGGTTTAATGTAAAAGATATTTGGCAAAAGTAAAAAAGGTCATTTCATGGTCCCTTTAAGGGGCACTGACACCCCAAACGTACACTCTAAGGAAGAAGGGTGTACACCGTACTCCCTTGGAGGGAGTCAAACGATGTCCCATATATAACCCCCTTGGAGTGTCATGTAATCCCCCTAAATGGAGGATTCACGGTATTCCCAATTTTTGTGGGTGGTCATTTACAACTCGTTCGAGTCCCATTGGGATCATCTGAAACCCATTGCCAAGGGTGCTGTTTAACGCCCTATGTTACACCTAGGGAGTCAAGTGATCCCTATTTTAGGGGGTTGGCTGGCACTATTTACAACTCCTAGGGGTTCACCTGAGTCCCCTTCTTACGGGCGCTGTTTGACGCTCTTTTTAACTCCCAGGCATTCACATGACTCCCTATATAATGGGTAATATATAGCGCCCTTTATGACTCTCAGGAACTCGTATGATTCCCCATTTCAGCGGTGCTGTCTTACGCCAGGGGAATCACAACACTCCTGTTAATACAGGGTGCTTTTAACCCCCCTGTTTACTCGGCTGACACCATCATACAGGGGTGCTCCCAAGCGCCCTTTGCCGCCCCCTGGATCTCGGACAACTCCCATTCCTGGATGTGTTGCTTTCCACCCTTCCAAATACCAGGGAGTCTCATGATTCACCTTTTTATGGCAGTCCGTTTTTATGGCCGTCCACTTATATGATCCCCTTTGCAGTGAAGCCATTTTATGAAGCAAATTCCCTAAACACTGGCGCACAACCTGGAAGGTTCTGCTCCAAGTGCGCTATGGGTGCAGGGGCGCTTTGCAAAGCATCAATTCATGCTCTCCGTATTTTTATCACTGAAAGACTGGTGCACGTAGACAGGTATTGATGATCAAATTTTTATTCTAACTCAACACGTTTTCAATGATGCTAAAAGAAATAAAGTAAACATGTAAAGTTCCCCCAATAACCATAAGGACAACCATTCCCATAGGCGTCTTTTGAACGCCCATTACGCGCTCGATTATCAGGAGGGTATTTTTGTCATCTGGCATATACTCGATGTCGAATGTCCAGTACATTGCCATCATCACGGCAACACTTTCCACCGCGTCAGCCACGTCGACGGACAGATCTTCAACTGCGACCTGCCCCGCAGGTCACGAGACCGCGTAGTTCCCGGAAAAGAGGACGGGAGCTTGCCGCTCTCCTGGCACCTGAAACGAAGTAAAGCACTGAAGAGCATGAACAGCATTAGAGCCTCCATGATGGCACAGACTTCTTATCTAATCAAAATGTGCAAATAAAAGCCTGACTCAGACATTCACTTCCCCACCAGCATCATTACACATATGAGATAAAGTATAGAATGATTTTTCAGACGTGTGGGACTAACGGAGTGACGACGTGAAGGTCCGACGTACGTTTCGCGCTGGGGTGCCTTTACGTCTGCGTTTCGCACGAAGGCACTCTACTTCGCGCATTCCACTTTTGCTTGCTTTCTCCTGGCATGGCAGCTTTTTGCCTTTCTTCGCTTCACTCGAAGACCCGAGAGAGAAGGAAACGAAGCGGGTTCTTCCTATTTTGCACAAGTAAGATTTTGTATGTTGGCCTTTAGGTGATCAGTGAAAATAAATTATGCGCCCCCTATACAAAAATAAAATTGAGATAAGACCATCTGCGAACACAGGTGTCAAAGATCACCATGCGTAGAATCCCGGAATAGACACAATAAAAATATCCACGAACAGGTCTTTCATATAATAATGAAACATTACGGTCATTGATACGGAAAAATTAATTAAATAATTAAAAAGGATGCACTTTAGAAAAACTGCAAATTGATCGTACAGATAAAGTCCAATTACAAAGTTTGCAGTGAGTGTGCTAAGCTTTGCTACACATCTATGTTTGGGTTTCCGAGCTGGTAGACGCTTGATTGACGCAGTACCTATAAAGCGCCAATGCACCATCATAGGCAGATAAATATAATGCATATGCATATGGTAAATCTAATGCTCTTTCGTAACGCTCCTCAAGCTGTGGAAACCAGCCCTTGGGCACATTGGTATAATAAAATAATCAGACCCCTTTGCAACACTTGGAGTAACATTAGCCTCCACTTTTAACTACTACTACTTTCTAGTGCAGCATGCTAGGAGTAAAAGACAAACATGTAAACCTGCCGACGGGGCATTCCAGTCGCTTGTCCTGCAGTGTGTAAATAGTAGTCACTAGGTAACAGAGCAGAATGTTACTTTATGTGCATTGTGGTTTATCTTACTTCCAAAGTCCCTACAAAATGAGACGTCTTCCCTCAGTTCCCAGGAGGCCCAATAGAAACTATAGCTGAGCGACTTGAGGCTCGCTAAAAGATATTCTGCATGTCAGCCGTTGAGTTGAAACAAAGCAACATTCCCATGTTGATCTTTTGAAGCTTCGTGTGACTGGCATACATGTAACACTTCACGCGGTACAAACATTTAACTAGCAAGGTCATATCATTCAATCTATTCGAACCAGACTCTTGAGGAAGGTGCAATTCTGCTCCCTTACGAGCCGTGGCAGAAGATCGAGGGCTGTGAAGGTGAGGAATACTTGAAGACAAATTCAATAAAATATGTTGCAGTTATATGTCTTTAGTACTTTCATAAATAAAAGTTGATCAGACTTGGTATTAACGTCTCTTACATAATTTGATCACCACGTTTTTCAACGCATGTGTCACAGAACTTTGATTGAGGTTGCAGCAGAAGACACTGCTAGAAAGACTTGCGCCCGTTACAGAAAAAGTAAATATTGTATTTAATTCGCAATTGAGGTCATGATAAATATTGCAAATTACTGTTTGATAAAATAATCTATTAAATGCATTGTTACTTTACTCAATTGTTTTTTCTTTGCTTTGGTCAGAACATTATACGATGTTTTATTTGAAATATTAAGCGTGGGTAAACAGCATTCTTTTTAAAGAATGTTTGATCGTCGTGTTAAGCCTGTCTCAAGCTCTTTGTATAAGCAAAAAATAAGTCAAATGTAAAAAAAAAAAAAGTAGAGATGCTGATGGAAGTAATATGTTCTGATCGAGTGATCGGAGATATGTCAAATATTATTTAACACCGGGTGCGGACGGCAGGGCAGTTACTGGCCTGGTTCCGCCTATACCCCCTTTCCACCCCTTTTTTAGAAATCTACTAATTTGCGTTTAGTTAGCGGTCGAGAGCTGTAATTAAGATTACAACCACTTTCTAAATCTCTCAGTATTTTAGCTCGCATCTTTGTAAAGACATTGTCAGCATGAGGGCTCAAAGCCTTTTTTTTAGGGGCAAGAGGGGTTAGCCATGTCCGTATGTCCGGCGTCCGGTGCTCGTGCTCCTGCTTGTGAGCTCACGTGCTCACGAGCACGTGCTCACGTGCTCGTGATAGGGCAAAAAATGATAAAAAGAAATGATGAAAGAGAAATATATGTTTGCGCAGTCGACAGGATACGAACCTGTGCGGGGAGACACCAATGGATTTCTATTCCATCGCCTTAACCACACGGCCACGATTGCGGGACGAGTAGGGGGCTCTGAGATGTGATAGTAGCTCAAGAGCTGGGGATGTCATGAATGACACGTTGCATGTAGCTGCTCAACGTCTATACAGGAGAGGGCGCTGCGGTCAAATGCGTATATAATCGCGTTAAACTTTGCAGGCATTGGCTTAAGGTTTATAGACGAGAAAGCGCTGCGGTCAAATGCTCAAATGCGTATATAACCACGTTCCATACCCACATTCTCTTTCTGACATGGATGAAAACGAACGAAAGGCTTGGCATGCTGCGGCTCAGCGTCTACGCAGACAAGTACAACCAGAGCTTCGCCACAATCAACATCATTCACCACGTGGAGATGCGGTCAGTTTTTTAGATAGAACAACCCATTCAGGTTATTCGTGCAACTATGGTATCACGTTAATTCTTTACTATAAAGGAGCACTTGCCACTGTTAATTACATGATCACATTTTGACCATCCGATCACTAACAAAGGAAATTGGGTGTAACGAGAATGTAACTGTAGCTTATGTGACTTTAAGTGGAGGTTAATGATAACGGCGACAAATGTTTCCCGCGGAATCCAGAAAGTGACTGCAGCTTTGATGTTTGAAATTTTAAAACGTGCGAACAAAACGAAGACAATGAAGACGCACAAACAGGTTTGATCTGTTCGCGGTCCAGTTTCTGCTTCATAACGACCGTGTTCACTACGTTTAAGGGAAATACACTGTGATTGGTTTAGTGCAGTGGTTCTCAAATGAGGGTCCGCAGACCCTTCGGGGTCCGCGAAGGCATTCTAGGGGTCCGCGACGCCCTGCCTCATCAGTCAAGGCCGGCAATAAAAGTTGTCTTTATTCAGATTGAGAACAAACGTTCACATCTTCGGGCGAGTTTTCTCGTGAGTATGTCAATGAGGGAAGTCTACCTTACACTAGCCCTTCGTTATATCCATTTATTAAACAATTATCATAATTAACCTATACCTTTCCCTTCCTCTCTACAGGAACGGGGTCCTCCGTCATCTCCGCCGGTCCACAAAGGGTCCGCGAAACATCAATGGTTGAGAAGCACTGGTTTAGTGTTTTGGGCCAAGTGATGTACCGCACCTAAACGTAGTTCAACTTCTTGGGTGGTGGTGTTGTTGTTTTTGTAAGAAAATCTTTTTTTCTGAGCACTAACATTTCTGTGCTCTGTCCGCCTTCGTTACGTTCGTATTCCTCACTGACACTGATGTATGGCATGACTCACTGCAATGACCTGTCCCCGACACGGTTTCGTCGCCTTTCTGCACTTATTTCTGCTCGTAACCCACACCTCTCTCGAGAATTGCGTCAGAAATGTAAGGAGTAATTCTTGAGTAAACCGTTACTGAAAGTGTAATAAAATTATGTTACAAATAACTTACTCATAAAAGTAATGTATTAATTACAAAGCTTAGTCATAACGTAAACGATCACAAGTAATACTTATTTTAACGGAGTACTTCCAAGTTCTATGAATGTTAGCGGCTCAATAGAGAAGACACCCCACGTGCGTCTCGGTACGCGACGGCGGAAGCCGATAGATTTGTGAACGGTGACGCAGAGGGACCGGGAGGACTTTTGATTCAGTGACTTGTAAATATGTTAATAAATATGGAGGTCTCTTAAAATGAATGAAAAATAATTTTAACTTGAATCACTGTGTGTCAGATAATCTGCCTGTGAGGAGTCCAGTTACGATATTAGAGAAAGAAGAAAAGTGTGGGGATACTACTTGCGGTTTTCTTCTTCGTCGCTTCCTTTCTTAGAAAGCTGAAGTATCCTGTTGGCTTCCTTTCGAGTACGCAATTTCTCCGTGAGCAGGGCGAAGATCTTGCGCATCTTTTCGCTGAGGAATGCCCTCAGACCTTCCTCCGCGCGCTTATCAGTCCATCATTTCGAACTCGTTGAGGATCTGTAATAAAAATTTAAAACTTTTACCTTAAATTGCCGTTTTTAAAAATTATTATTTTACCATGGACAGAACATCAGGGTAGATATGTGAAACTTCTACAGAACGGCAAATTCATACACTAGTAAATTTAACACTTACCTCCCGCTTTTCTTCAGGGCTGGGAAGCGCACCACGACTGCAGACACCACTTCCCCTCCGACCATCCAGTGTCGCCTAGCATCGAAAGTGCGGTCCATGGCATCCTTTGCTTTCTCCTTATCTTAAAGGACTTTCCTCGTCTCTGTCATCATGTACGCGATCTGCCCCATTGAAGCTGTTCTCATCTCCCACTTTGAAGTAGGCTTTCGCGACTAGAGTCACTAAACAAAGCCAAAGCCGCATATGTAGAGAGTTTGGCCATTCGTTGGGAAGTATAGGAGACAAATGAGGAGGCGCCATTGGCCGAAAGCGGGCTGGGCGTGTTCCAGGGCGTCTTCAGAAATTCGAATGTTACCAACCAGAAGCCGGAAGTAATACCCTGGCGGTGGTCGCGAGAAACAAACCTGATAACTGCGTCGAGTGACTCTCGGTGACTGAAAATATGGTACACGGGATGTTTCAATCACGCTCAACCAAAATGATGGTGGAAGAGCGCAACTAGCGGAACGATTGACATAATCCGTACGCCAAGCGCCGAGGGCCGGGAATCTGCCGTCCGAGCGGTCATACTCTGTCCAAGCAAAACAGAGTTGAGCGGCGCATTCGTTTCTTACATCTTTCTGCATGATCATGATGAAACAACACGTGCACTCAATTTTCAACCACAAAGAGTTACTACACTTCACTCTTACGCGCTTAATAAAACCATTTACGAACATAGACCTTTGATCAGAGCTGTTTCTTGCTACCACCGCTAGGGGATTCTTTTCGGCTTCTGGTTGGTCAAGAGAGCATGCCAAGCCCTCTTTCCGAGTCTCGTGCACGCCCTGGCTCTGCCCGCGCCTCCCATTGACCAAGCTCTCTACATATACGGCTCTGAATAAAGCTACGCTTTCAGAGTACCGAAACTCCCAAACTACGCGTCTGAAGCACGTCAGGCGCCGCCATCTTGGGTCCGCGCGCAGATGGAGGAGTGACCGTAGCTGAGCCAAGCCGAGCCGTAGCCGTCGCCTGCGCCAGCTGCCGCGGCCGCAGCTGTGCGCAGCGAAAACAAAGTCGTGTAGTTCGTATCTCGACGTAACACGGAAAACGCGCTTGCTGAGCGACGGACTTCAGCGAGCGAGCGCAGTAAACAGCGAACAGCAGCAGGCGGAGAACCGCTGGACCCAAGATGGTGGCGTTGAAAAACGCGATGATGATGATACTGACTCACGTGACTGCCGCTCTCCAATGATGCCGCAGCGAACCAGTATTTTGTTGAATAGAGCGACTGTATTATCGGCAAATTGTCAAAGAAAAGGAATGCGACTACTCTGGAAGCGTAGCTTATTTAGTGACTATTCCCGACCTGCAGCATATGTGGCGTATCAATTTTAATAAGAGGTTGCTAGAAACGCAAACAATAAAAGAACCACAAGACGAAAAATGTTGGTGTTCACACCCCTTGTCACATATACGACACCCCAAAACTTCAGATTGCCATGCAGCGCACTGGCGTCAAACTGACGGCCCCAAAATTCACGAGAGGTTTGATGACGGTGCGATATAAGATATCAAACAGCTAAAGTACGCATAAAAATTACAGAAAAAGACACTGAGGTTTTGCAGTAAGGCCAAACAAACTCCGAATGCTTGTTTTTACAGTAATCAGAGCTTTCTTTAGAGCGCAGCTCTTGAGCGCCTGTTTCCAGGCGCCGCCATGCTTGGCGTCGGCGTCGCCAGTCGCCGTCGGCGTCGGCGTAACCGCCGAGGTCACGTGACCTCAGGTCACGTGACCTCCTCCAGGTCACGTGACCACCGCTGTGGTCGCGTGACCCCCAGGTCACGTGGTCCCCAGGTCACGTGACCCCGGATCACGCGCGTGATGAGTGACGGACTGACGATGCGTGATGCGGGCAATGACGTCATCAGTGACGTCACTGATGATGACATCGGCATCCGCATCGTCATCGTCATCATCCCTGATGACGTCATCAGCTGACGTCACTGATGACGTCATCGGCATCCGCATCGATCATCGTCATCATCAGTGATGATAGTTGAATCAGTGACGTCACGTTACTTCTCCCGCCCCCGAGGTCACTTGCCCACCCATACGCTTCCTCCTCCTCCTCAAGAGCTGCAGCTCTAATTCGGCGTTACAGGGAGTTGTAAACGGCTTTCACTTTTTTCCTTAAGCATCTTACTTAAGCTTACTTTCTCATTTTCTTACTTAAGCTTACTTAAAGGAATGCTGAACCGGAAATCGAATTTCAGAAAACATCGCAGAATTGATGGGTGGGACGCTACAAATCCCAAAACGTCACTCATAAAGCAGTATCTCCAACGGATCGTCGTACTTTTGTAGAAGAAGAGCGCGCTCGCACAAGGCCGAAAAGACGCGTGACCTCGCGATTCTCATTTCCTCCTCTTTTAGCTTTGACTTCGCGAGGGTGCGGGGAGGAAAGAGAGCGAGGCCATTTCTCCTCCTTCTCAACTCTTCTGGGATAAGATGACGTCAACATTCTCCTCATTCGCTCCTTTTATTTTCCAGAAATATGGCCATCCGCTCGAGATATGGCTACATGAGGGATGTTTCGTGGTTTATGGCGCCCTGTTGAACACTTCTGCAAGCTTGTGTTCGTGAAATCCGAATTTCGGTTCAGCATCCCTTTAAGCTATCTTAATTAAGTTGTACAACTCGGCTATCAAGCCGCTCGTGAAAGTTGGTAACGTCGGTTGAACGTCAGTGCACTGTACGTCCAACTGAAGTTTAGGAGTGTCGTATATGTGACAAGGGGTGTAAGGGCTACACCACTTGTTTTTAGTGTGTAGTAAATTTAACACTTACCTCCTCGCTTTTCTTCAGGGCTGGGAAGCGCTCCACGACCGCAGACACCACTTTCCCTCCGACCATCCAGTGTCGCCTGGCATTGAAAGTGCGGTCCATGGCATCCTTTACGTTCTCCAGATCTCAAAGGGCTTTCCGCGTCTCTGCCATCATGTACGCGATGTGCCCATTGACGCTGCTCTGAACTTTTCCCACACCGAAGTAGTCTTTCGCGACCTGCAGTATTTTTACACATCAATTTTAATATGAGGTACTTAGAGACGCAAACAAAAAAAGAATCACAAAAGGAAAAATTCGGTGCTCACGTTTTAAGGCAACTACGCTATGAGGGACGACCCTGTCATATCCCTATTTTTGTGCCTATTCTTATTTATCTGTTTGCTTGACTCTTCAAGTGGAGGAACTTGTACTCTGGTATTCTAGCCCTTCCATTTAATTAATACTCACCCGTCGTTTTGCAATGACTGCACCTCTCACTACACTGGCGTCTTTGCTCTCTCCCCTCCTCTCCTTCAACGGCCCTCCTCTCCTTTTGAAGCGGGGCGTCTTCTCGGGCCTTGTCTTCTTCACAATTGCCAGGCGGCTGCCTCCTCCTGAATTTTATTACCCTTTAGTGCAGGCTTGTCCTCTAGGTTTTCTGCACAGCAATAAAAGTAATAATTAAAACTATATATTTAAAGTATACGACCCAAGACGCAGCCTTCTATGTTTACATGTCCGGCATTAATTCTATGGGGCCACTGAACCAAAAATTCGAGTTGCGGTTACTCGTCATTGTAGAAATCGTGGTATCTGTATATGTTTAATCAAAAAATACAGTTTTTATGAAGAACGCGCAGAATACATATTACACTCCAGAACAAAACTTTTGCTCTAAATCTGACACACATTTTTTCTTACTTTCTATGTGGCATCACAGGCCCAGAAGTCTACGGCGCTGTCGCAGCTTTGTCTGTTACAACCGAAAACAAACAGGACAAAGCTGCACATAAAGAGATTCCAGTTCTCGATTATAATACTACATACACTACAAAAATATCCCGTGCGTCTACCTTCTCGTACAACACTCGGAGAGCCGATCACCGCACCTTACGGAGGCAGCTCAGCGAACGATGATGCTGAAACATATATTTAGATCAAAAAACGTAGTCTGCGTTGTGACATTAAGCAATGCAAGCGTGAAGTTTCACATTCCTTAATATGTCACAACTCAGAGTGCGTTCTTTTGTTTAAACACATGTTTAGGCGTCGTCATTCAATGAGCTGCCTCCGTAAGTTGCGGTGATCGACTCTCCGAATGTTGTGCGTAAAGTTTTTCCGATATGTTGAAGATTTTTTTTCCCGTGTTTTCCGAAGAAGAAATTAACAGACACTATCACAGAAAAGGTCGTGAGCCTTTTCAGGGAAGTGCATGGCGGACTGGATTTCACATATGAACTTCCAGAGGGTGGTTCCTTGCAGTTTTTGGATGTCAACCTGACCATTGGGGAAGCACACACATGTTGGATACACAAGACACGAGGGGAGAAGGGAATTTTACCTTATGGCTCCGCCCACACCATGCTAGTTAAGAAAAGTATCGCCTCAGGGTGCTTAACGCAGGCCATAAGAAAATCACGCCTCCACAGGGTGAATGACGGCCTGAGACGGCAGATTAACAGTCTAGAAGCAAGTGGCTATCCAAAAACACTACGGGTGACGGTAGCCGAAAAATGTCTAAACGAACTTAAAGCCAGCGGCAAAACCATGGATAGCTCACTGGAAAAGAAATCAGTGGTAGTTCTGCCCTACATCCACAACATTTCGCCCAGGTTCAAAAAGATCGCATCAAAACACGGCGTCCGTGTAGCGTTATCCGCCCCTCTTAAGCTTAAAGGGTTGTGACACATCGTCAATAAAAAGGGAGATCACGCGGAAGGTCAAGTGAGGTGTCAAGTACGACACCGGTGCCAGTTTGTATAGTGCGTTGAGGGCGTGGTGTACAAAATACCTTTATCATGCGGAAAATCTTACATGGGGCAAAAGGGAAGGTGCTTAAATGAGAGTCTACGGGAGCACAATACGCGTGTGCGCAGTTGCAAGCGCCAGGTAATCTCGCAGCACATTGTACTAGATGCCCCTGCGAAGCGTTATTTGGAGCAACGTCTATCTTAGAAAGATCGAGTGAAAGGACGAAGCGATAAATCACGGAGGCCTTTTCATGACGTCAGGAAAGCACGGAACGTTCGTTAGTTAACTGTCGGTTTCCCTACAACAAAAAAGAAATAGACTTGCTAAAAAAGATCCCGCATTATGATGGATAGCGGACACCTGCAATGGCCGCCGCCAGCCAGAATATGAACAAGAGAAGTGTTTACACTTGCATGACTGCGTGAAGTCTGATTATGTCTGTCCCTCTCTTATCTTTTCAATATGTTTTTTTTTTCAGCCATGCTTGTTTGGAAGGAAAATAAATAAGTTTTTAGTACCGCCTTTCGTGTGCGTGTCGTCCTCCTTCGTCCCAGATTGTAAACTTTAGCCACGCAAAACAAAAAAAGAACGTAGGCGCACTGGTTTTTTTAGAGTCTAGTAGCAGCACCACTGAGCAAAAACTTAGCGAAGCCCAAGATTGCGCAGAATAACAAACACCGGTGCTTCTAGACGGTCGTTCAGTCGTTCGACAGATTGGTCGTGCTTGGCAGAGCATTTCCTAACGTACGTTGTGAGAACGGAGTGGTTGGAGTTCATGCTCAAAAGTTCCGTGATAGTACGCGAATCCCTATTTGTAAAGAAGTAAACGTACATAACCATACTCTGAAGAATCTGAAAGCTTTGGGTACCTCTTCACAAGAGCCTTATCAGCTTCCGAGTAGAACTGGTTAGGTTACCTAGAAAACATTTTGAAGGATAATGTTTCTTTGTAATTCGAGAAGACATCCTTTCAAGCTGCTTTGAGCGAACAGTGCAGTAAAGCAAATGCTAATGTATCACGCAAGTGTTTGCATGACACTTTGGCTGCGAGAACAACTGTACGAAAAATTCGAAAATGTATGGAGATTGTACCGCGACTGAAATGTTAAGTTGCAAGTGTTTGGAAAAGCAGAAGCTATAATCGTTTTGAAACATCACGCTGCCCGTTTCGCGATGCCTTTAAATCATAAAAATGTACTAGACTTCACCATACGATAACAATGTAGCTATACCCTCAGGGCAATCAAGTTTCGTGTGGCATGTTGCGCCATCTAGCTCAAAACATTTGCAAAACTGGGAAGGCCCTTTCGCCAGCCTGCTTGCTCGTGAGGCTGTTCACGCATCAATTTGAAAGTGTTGATTCGTGAGTTTTTGGTCTTTTATTCTTAATATTGCTATCGGATGTCGCAGAAGAGCAAACGTCGAAGCTGTAGGCACTGTTCCGTACCGGACTGTCGCAACTCCGGAAGCTTAGCAAGCGTGAAGCTCCGCAGGTTTCCGTCGAGGCCGTGAAAAATACAACGCTGTCGGAGATGAATAAATGCCGTAAAACGTGTAAAGTAAGCATTCCGTTCAGATTGCCTAACTTAAGATGGAGTTCAAAATGCGCAATTTGATTCGATATTTGAAATTAATGCTCTCGAAGCGCGGCGTTGTTTTTCAATTTAATGCGATGACTCTAAGTCATCGCTTGATCGAACGACGTTTTGTGGACGTTTGATTGTAGTTACCGAAAACCGAAGTGAACGTTTTCTCCGCTTCGCCGATTGCAGAACGGACTGCCGTTTGCGCCTTTAGCATGATCGCGTAGCTGCCCAAGATGGTTGCTTTATTTTGACCCGTGTCTATGGGGTTCTAACTACGTCTCCGCTGCGAGAAAACAGTCTCCTGAAGAAATAATAAAAAAAATACTTAGCTTACGAGAAAAGGTTATCCATGCGGCGTTTATATCTGTTCTATGTAAAAGTGAACAGCATATTCAATCGACGAGAACGAGCTACAGGTTGCGACAAGCAACTGCGTACGACACTGCCTAAACTACAGTCAGCTTGCACCAAAAACACATTCCTCGGACACCAAAGCGGCGCGAGCTTCAACATGGCGACGATGGAGACTGAAAACAAGCTGACCACCGAAATGAGGTCAGCTATTCATGCGGAAAGAGTTCACTTGGAAAAAAAGGGTGGGTAAGGGTGAGAGGGAGAAGGGGGGGGAGCGCTTTTAGTTAAGCTTTTGTAGAAGAGGAAAGCTCGACGAAGTCTTCCCTTTTGTTATCTTAAAGTGCGCGCCCAAACAACGTAAAAAAAACTGCCTTTGTTTATTTGCCGTCATATCAGGACGTTCAATTTTGTTCTGCTAGCTCCCGTTTGGGTTGTCCCTATCTATCGAAAAAGGCGACTCAAAAGCGGCTCGAGCTTTTCTGATATCAGTTGCCAATGGATTATTTTATCATCCTTACTAATAAAACATATTGAATGGACACATAATCGATTAAAAAATGATCTGTCGGGTTATTTTGATTGTTTTTTTCGTGGTACTTACTGTAATCTGCTTTGCAGTACTACTTGTTGTTACCGCGCCTGTTTTTGGTTCTGCGACTGTCGCCGCCTGCGGAACGAGCGCCGCTTTTGAGTCGAAAAGTTCGTCTGCTAAAGACGCCAGCTCTCGGCGCCGTATGCTCGTTCGTTGGCGGCAGTTGGCGTCGCGACCGCTTGCGCCATCTCTTGTCTCCTGTGCCAAACGGCGCCGTATTGTTTGAAGACCGGTAGCTTCGCTGCGTTTCCATAGGAGCTAGGCCTTTTTCTTTCTTTCAGTTTTTCCTCAGAAAAGTTCGCTCTTTGCAATTTTTACAAAAACAAAATGCACCATCTGTGGGCAACGCTGCACAAAGTCGTAGCGCGATAGGTTAAGAAACCGAATTTTGCGGTCGATTTAAAGAGCCCGGCCGCTCCTTGGGTCACCCAGTACTTTGTCAAACCCAGCGCATGGGTATGAATAAAGTTGGCGGCATAGGATAGGCACCAAACCAAGTGGCCGCTTGTTCTGGCTCCAAGTTGAGGGGATGAACTATCACAGCTCAGGTCTACCTTCCCGCACAACCCTCCGAGAGCCAATCACCGCAACTTACGGAGGCAGCTCAGCAAATGACGATGCTGAAATATATGTTTATACAACAAAAACGCAATCTGCGTTGTGACATTAAGCAATGCAAGCGTGACGTTTGGCATTGCTGAAGTTTTTGAGTCTAAACATATGTTTCGGCATTGTCATTTGCTGAGCTGCCTCCGTAAATCGCGGTGATTGGCTCTTCGAGTGTTGCGCGGGAAAGTAGACGCAACGGTTTTTTTTTTTTTAGAGTGTATACCTAAGAAAATTTGAAAAAATGCTTCACCGCCTGCGACGGGATGTTGCTTTCCCGAGATAATTTCGCTATAAAAATATTGAAATTGGTGACCCAGAAAGTTCTTGCAGTCAGGATGTGGAAACTATCGAACACATTTTATGAACTATCCTCGCTTAGATCGCAATTGGTCCCAACTAAACGTACGGTTTGATATATCCTAAAGAAAAGTCCTTTCATCGTTAGCAAATCACTAGGGCCATGGCTCAATCAAATTATGCAAATACAAGCTCTTCTGGCAATTAAAAGGTTCATAGAACACAGTGATATTATAGACAAGTACTAGCTTTTGATTTTATATTATTTAACATTTTTTGTTTTGTGTACGTGTGAACAAACTGGCAACAATTGGTAAAACTCGAAGTGACACTTCAAAC